>NQII01010238.1:29966-40005 GCA_002778355.1 Clitarchus hookeri | reverse complement strand
CACATGTTCATAGAATATGAACTAAACGAAATTTTTGGGAGGTTTACTGCCAAATTTTCATTCGTACATTCTTAACATTTGCAACTACTGCAAGAGCATACACATAAGTTAATTAAAAAAATATTTGGTCCTTTTTGAGTATAAATAAATGCTCAGTAACTTTGCACATAAATTAAGGAGCTAAAAACTGATTTATACGTATATATGGGATTGAAATAGCGTGAAATATATCATAATTTAAAGTTTTATATAAATTTAAAAATTATAGTTATTTGGCCACAATGGCAAGACGGTACAGCCCTAGTACTGGACTTCACCGCACACACCAGCTGGCATCTGACCTCACAGCATCCGCTGGAACACTTTTATTGAGGAAAACCGTGCACAGACGCCTTAGTCAGAGAGAGAGAAACCTGTACTGTCGGAGATCTGCTGTATTTGCACTTCTGACGCGTGTTCACAGATAGAGACGTCTAGAGTGGAGCCATCAAAATGTCCATTGGACAGTCGAACAGTGGGCCAATGTTCTCTTTACGGATGAGTCCAGAATTTGTCTTGGGAGCGATTCTCGATGGGTTCGCATCTGGAGAGGACCTGGAACACGATCTCGACGCTCAGACATCGCGGGAAGAGGCCGACAAGGAGGGGGGTCAATAACCCGCGTGGGAAGGCGTTATGCTAACCACTCGAACATCTCCTCGCGACGTACAGGCGAGGTTTAACTGCTATCGGGCATCGTGACATGATATTGGCTCATCGTGCCCGGTCGTTTCGAATTTCTGTGGGCCCAGAATTCCTACTGAAGAATGACAATGCTATGTCTCACAGAGCACAGCTGGCCCATGTCTTCCTGGAAACTGAAGATAGTGCGCGCATGTATTGGTCTGCTCACCCTCCCGCCTTAAATTGGATACAGAATGTGTAGGGTGTTCCAGGGAGACAAGTGGATTCACTTACAATAAAGGTTTACTGTGTAAGGGTAAGAAGCGGAATCGCCAGATGCCTCATAAATGGAGGACTACAAAATTCAAGTTGTCATTCGATGACAGCTTATACTTTGAACACATGTATGTTTGCACGGATTTTTTCGTTTGACCATGCTTTTAACGACGCGCCCTGAGAAAACTCTGGGCCAATTAATGCACACTTCATTATTTGCGTGTTCGAATCACGCGCAGTCTTTTCACAAGGGAAATTATTTCACGCCTTGGTCACAGAGAACTTGTTATACAGAGATGAAGCAGCCGCTTGTACTATGAACTCCAGCAGCACATGCCAGCAAGATGGCGTCACTGACCAACAACACGTTGGAACGCCGTTCGATGTCAACGCCTGGTAACATACTCGCAAGCCGGCATCCCAGCCAGTAGCCAATCACACGCAAGGCAAATTCCCAGAACCTCGCGCAGACAATCAGAGAATGTGAGCGCTTGTATGAATGAAAGGGACCGCCTCATCATATCTTCTCTGCATACTTATCTACTCTGTGCTCTGAAGAAAGCCAGGAGAATCTGAACCCACCAATCACTCTCCAGAGCTTACGAGCTGCTCTGCTGGAAGAACGGGCGTTAACGCAGCAAACTGCGATAGGTGACCTTATTCGGAGCACACCCCGTCATTTTCACGCCTGTACTGCTGTCACAGGTGATCGCATACCATATTGAGCAGACGTAACCGGTTTGCCTTGATGCGCGTAAAAGTAACTAACGTTCTGCAAAGCAGAACATATGTTGATTTTTCCTGTTAGTTAATCAAGAAATGATGTCAGTGTTTACTTCGTTTATGCTTTAAAATTTACTATCACCCGACATTAACTCGTGGGAAAATTATCACGTGAGGGACGGATGTATGTTGCTTTAATTTTGGACACTGCTGTAGTCTCGGCAACGAATGATATCTCCTTCCTCATGACGTACTTCGTTTTTGGATGCACTTTAGTAAATGCACTTCATATGCAACCTCCAGTATTCTAGTAGAAAACCAGCACGGTTAAGGCTCGGCTTCACTTACTATGCAGAAATCTTAGTTTCCGTGTTATTTCAGTTTCAGAGGTATTTTTCTAAACGTTCTATTATAGAAAATGTACAATTTACTAGTTGTTATGCTTTTGTATCTAATTTTCAGTGTACCTATGTTATTTCCTGCTTGCAAAAAGGGCAGAAACTTATTGATAAAATATAAACATGTTCCTGACTGTTTACAAGTAGATAACGTACAATTGAAATTATGCACAAAAATATTAAACAACTCGTAAAATGCTAATTTTCTATAACTGTAAATTGTCAGTAATTACTATGAATCCGAAATCATGACGCGAAAACGAGGAACTTCTGCAAAATGGGTTAAGAAGAGCCTTAAGAAACGAGTAAGTAGAATTGTAACCTTGTACATGTGTATGTTATGTTTCCTTATTAATTTTAAGTTATTTAATAGCCCTTCGTTAGTAAACGATAAAAGCGTTTCCACGAAGAAGAATAAATTATTAAAAAAAATAACATATTCTCAACTGTGTAGTATGTTAACTACTAATTATATACGTTAAAGTACTGAACATGCGAACACCGAATAAAAAAATGACGTAAGCACTAACCTGCTTTCCTTCCGAAACTAAACCAGAGAGGTATAAGTAATTATACGAGAATCCACTGCCTTGTCGTCGTAAAAGTGCATCGAAGACAAATTGTTCTTTTTTTACACAGCGTGGTTCAGGTGCAGTCTCGCCACGTAGCGATAATTATGCTGGTGTTTTTATTCAGCTGAGGATTTATGCGTTGTTCTGGAGGAGAGGCGGATGCTTTCAGATGCATCGGAATCAATGTTCAACGCGCGAGTGACGGAGCTGAAGCTGCCGACCGGAGCTGAAGGACGTGGCGCCAGCGAGATGCAAGGCAAACGAGCGGAGACGAGCCGTGAACACATAACGATAACTTGCCGAGGTCCTGGTTTGTTCCCGCCTCACGCTCTTGACTTATTTACGCTTCTTTCCATTCGCCATCCTCTGCCTTGGTCGTGCTCCGTTGCCCGCACGCAAAAATGCGTTATTTTACACTCGTACTAAATACCGTTCAACTTGTATACATTCATTGTAAGTACCCTTTTCTTGTATAGAATTATATAGATTCCCTATTTTGTCCGCTATGACATGCCAAAATCACAATTTTTGTGTTTTTGGGGACGTAACATTAAAATAAACAGGAAAAATTACAAAAAATTTAATAATCGTGACAAAAAGGCTATATATTAATTAATTTAAAAATATTATAAACAAAATTTAATGTACAAAAATTCATAAACAGCTATAAATTTAAAAAAAGGAACATTTCTTTATTTTAAGCATTTTTTAAAATTTAGCGTGATGTTGCATATTTCTTGAAGTAACTCATNAAAAAAGGAACATTTCTTTATTTTAAGCATTTTTTAAAATTTAGCGTGATGTTGCATATTTCTTGAAGTAACTCATTGTATCTTATTTCAACGTGAATTATCTCATTTCGGTCAGTGGGCTAGTCTTATAATTTGTACTTCTCAAAAACACTAAAATTGTAATTTTGAAATGCGGTATAAAATGTTCCATGCGAGGAAATGCGTAGTTCATTTCCGAAAGCGACCCTTGTCCACAAATATGACAATTTCCAATTTCCAATAAAATTTTAAAACGGTACAAAAGTAATACGTCAGTTATTACAGCTCAAACTAATTGTTAGTTTTATTAGAATGCCATGAAGAATATTTCTTGGGAGTTTGCTNTACGTCAGTTATTACAGCTCAAACTAATTGTTAGTTTTATTAGAATGCCATGAAGAATATTTCTTGGGAGTTTGCTACGCGGTTTCTCCCCGTACTTAAATTTTAACTCCCGCGATAATATTTCAAGTCAAAATAGACTAGAGTCAGAGCCTAACAGCAGGTGAAAGTAAGTGCTGAGTTTCCAAGAAATTGTTACATGCCACCCGCCTGACTTCAATTAATACTTTAGCTGAAATTGNGCCTGACTTCAATTAATACTTTAGCTGAAATTGAATTATCTTTTCAAGTAGCGCATCGAGAGCGCCATCGCCGCTAAGATCAAGGCTCTGAACTGGCATGCGGTGTTCTCGTGGTGCTGCGCGTACCGAAGGGACTTTCAGCGGCGACGCTATCATTTTACTGGTTGAAAGTCTGTGGCAACGTTCAACGCAGGGCGGTTTCTTCACTAATTTTCTAACCAAACCTTTGAAAAACCACCCCACGTACGACGGTCTTCGTTGTTTCCTAAACATGTCACGTATCACGAGCATTGTATACACGTGTTAACTTTTTAAAGTACCTAATCTTCGGTTCAGTTAAATTTTTACTTGTATTCTCTCTGTGAATGACAATATTTCATTTACAATTAACGTGATTAAAAACAGAGAGGAAATAGGTGTGTTGGTAATGCCTAGTAAGAAACAGTTGTAATGCAAAATACTACTACAAAGAGTGCTCACGAATGCGGTGCGTTGTCCCGTTGATGTAATTTTCTAGACTTGGTTAAGCTTTGTTTGCACGAGGCGGAGGAATACCCTGGAAGTGTAACTTGAGCATTTGCAATAAGCGTGGTCTGTTGTTAATAAACGCAATTTATTCTACAATTAAATGACGACGTAAACATTCCCGGAAATAATTTATTTTACAATTAAAAACTGCAAATGTGAAAATGTGTTATTTTCCTGCAGACTTCTAATGTCATTCTGACGTGCAGTAATTTTCCAAATCACTAACGACAATCCTTCCCAAGACATTCTTGCCCAAGATGTTACACACATAAATTTATTATCATCAGAAGAGCTGAAAAAAGTTGGAGACAAATTCGTCGTGCGGTTAAAGGCGAATTTGTTTCACAACTTTTTCGATCTCTTCTGATGGTAAGAAATTTGTGTGACATCTTGAGCAAGAACTTCTTGGGAAGGATTGACGTCAGTGACCTGGAGAATTAGGCCTACTGCACGTAAATTAATCACAGTAATTTTTGAAAGCACAGGAAAAAATATACTATTTATATTTTTCATATTTTTTAATTTTAAAACACAAAAGCATATTTCCAACTTTGGATGACAGGTGTGTAGTCTGGCCATTATACCATTGCAGTCTCTGACAGGTAGTGAGACGACCGTGGAATGTGCACTGATGTACCAGACTGGTGGAAACGGAACAAATTCGGCTGCCGCGCAATGAGCTTTGCGGACGTAACGGAACACGGCCGGCCTTTCCGTTTTTTTTTTGTGTGCCGCGGCGATGCGCTAGGAAGAACAGCCGCGCCACATAAAATTTCTCAGCCCGCGGCCTGTTCGTTTCTTCGTAACGCTTCCCGGCGTGGCTTAAAATAAGAGTTCCCTGCTTCGTTCCCCGCCTTCCTCTCTTTCTCTCTCCCCCCTCTCCCCGATCACGTACTCTTGGGGTCGCTCGAGCGAACAAATCACTCTCTATGCTTGATTAACCGTCGTTGTTTGCGGACGCCAAGGCGGTTCAGCGGGAGCCGAAAGGGAACCATCAAACTGGCTTTCCGGAATTAACGGAGCGCTCGCAAGCGTTGCCTTCTCGACTCTTCCCCCGCAGCCTTCTCTTTCTTTCTTAAAGAATCCTCGAATTACCGTGGAATTGATAGCTGTAAATAAAGCGCGCGCTCCCGCTCTCTAACTCACCGTTTAAATTAATGAAGACCTTCTCCACGTCCGTGGCGTGTCCCGGTGTAATCCCGACGGCGGCGGGGAAACTACTCGACGATCAAACTCGCGGGCAACAACAACTTTTTGGTGCAGTTTCCACGGAACTTGTCGGCACCTCAGATGGCCGGTACGTTTTATAACCCCCGGCCCGAACGAATCTTCCAGAAGGCAAGAAAAACCGCACGGATGATTCTCGGGGTGGAACATAAACTTTGGAGTAACATGCGCGCGGCCTGTAAGCGATTGTGTGACGGCTTTGTTCCTTACTTCACACTCGGCAGAGTGGAATTTGATGGCCTTGGTGGAGAAGGAACAGGTTTCAACAGCATTGGTTTTTTTTTTTTTTTTTTGTGTCGGTGAAAGTCTTTCATATTTTCCTCTCATCGTCTGGCAGCCTCTTTCGTCCTACCAGTGTACTCTGGCCATTATTTTCCTCTTTATAAATTACTCATCTTCAACCACGTTGTGACACATCGTGAAGGCTCTTTTTATCAGACGTGAACTCTAAGCGCGAATCAGTGATATCAATAAGTGAAATAACATTCACTGAAAGTAAGTTTATAAGCTACTGCCGACTGGCGAATCAAGAAAATTAACTAGGAACATGTGACTTACAGAAGTGGAATTTTTGACATTCAGTGGGAACCACAATAAATCAGTGAAATTCAGCCACCATATTAATATTTGCTACCTGGCCATGATTATCAGTCGCTCAATTTGACTGTTTTCTCTGATTTCGCTCAATTATCACTGTTTCAAGTCTAGAGTTTTCTCACGATCACGCTTGCACATCAGTGTCGTGAACTAAATTTCAAAAAAAAAAAAATCACCCTCCAAAAAGTAGTATAAATTTTTTTTTAACTCTAGCTCACCTTTACCTAATTAATAACAGCTCAAATATTATTTTCTCATTTATCTTTTTATCTGAAAATTGCAGTTCACAGTCATCTACGATTTAATTTACTTCAGTTTAGCTTTATTTAAATCACGGAATGCCGAATGAAATTAATTTTTAAAATAGTACACATAACGTCAAGGTTTAAAAAAAGTTGAGGTTTTTGATTATTACATTTGGTAGCTTTCCAGTTCCATATTTCAATGGGTGTTTCATGGGAAATTATTTTGCGATAAGAATGATAGAATATATCAAACTAATATACATACAACTCTGTCTAATTTCGCTGCATACTAAGAATGTCACCTAAACATAAACCCTAGCACCAAACGTCAAGGGTGTTCATTTTTAACTCGTATCTTAAAGACTTCCCACTTAATGGATCAGGATAATTTCCGGGCAGTTTTCATGCCCACGCAACTCANCACTTAATGGATCAGGATAATTTCCGGGCAGTTTTCATGCCCACGCAACTCAAACGTGGATGTGAAAACAACTCGTACATCCGTAGATTTACCCGGAACTCGAACTGACAAGCAACCCGATGTTCCGAAGGACAGAAGAGGCCGAGAGATCTGTTTCAAACCAAATATGAATATACGGCAGCCGACCGACGAAAATATAGCAACACTGTAAATCTGAATCAGTGAGAATTTCATTATTTAAATTAGATAACAGCAACTGGATTATTCAACAGTCTCCTCAGTCACTTTAACTGATGTATTAGAGAGAGAAAAAAATCCAGTTTTCCTTTATTTATCGATTCAGTGACATTTTACTCTGTTTCGTAAACCGTTTCACTCGGTGTTTTACAGTGATTTCTTTTTTGACTACTGACAGATCAGTTAAACGACGTATATCAAATGACAGTTAAAACACGCTTATTAAATTAAATAACAATGCATAAGCTAATAAAACCCATGAAATATATATTATTTTTAATGTTAGATTCGTTTTTTTCTTATGTCATTTTACGAAGCAATATGAACATTCAGTCTTTCATTCCGTTTTCACGTAATCACCGTAGCGCACGGTTTGTGGGTTTAAACTTCACTCAATGTGGTGAAGTGAGTGAATTCACGCGCACTATTTGTTTTAATAATCCTCATGTCACCAATCGAACTACAAACTGAAATAAAGAGTATACCATTTAAAGCTACATATCTTCGATAAAAAAATATAACACCCGTATATGTATTTTCCCTTTTGTAATAAACTTTGGGTTGGTAGCTCGATGGGTAAGGCAAGAGTCTAGAAGCGGGACGATGTGGGTTGAAATTCTGGACACCGCTAATTTTTTATTTATTTTTACTTAAATTACATTAAATTTCACCATACAAACCGTGACTATCGGATATTTGTTTATTTCTCGCAATTATTTGGCCAAATTCGATAAAAACTATACTTGACTCGCCCCACGCAGTTTGCTGTTGCTTGTTCAATCGGTGAAATTGTTAGACTGAAACAACCAGTGGTTTTGCACCGACTCTTGGTGGAGCCATCCTCACTGATTCGAGTAGTTAAGTTTCACTGCGAACCAGTGGTTTCCCGCTCATCCCAAGTTAGAATGAACCTTCTTCATGTTTTCAAAACGCGAAAAATTTCAACTTTCAGCTGCTAGATCGGTGATTATGGGTCACAGTAATGTTTAAGAACCGATGTGCGCCCTCTCAGTTCTTCGTCAAGTTAAATGTGATCCTGCGTGCCCCTGTGTGCTTTCGCACAGACTGCAGTTAACGGGTAGATATCTTTTTAAAGGCTGATTTTAACAGTGATTACCTAACCGTTGCCAGCCTATATCCAATACACCCACCGACTCGCAGAGATGGTAACAACCAGAGTAAAGCGAGCGAAGTACAATAACAACTCCGCGATTTGCTTGCGACTGTCTCCTAGAAATATTACCATTATAAAAAACTTTCTATTTTGGATATTTAAAGAGGACTTAAAAATGCCACAGAGTGAAATACTTAGGTGGATTATTGCGACATATTATAAAACCACATTTCTACAAATTTCTGCAATCAACCCACAAATATTGTAGGAAATCAAGAACGATAGATTTCGACTCAAGAAATCCCATTTTTAATGGGGTAAAATTTTCTGAAAGGGAGGCAGGGCTGCAAAACCGCGTACTTAATTACGACATTTATTCTCATCCTTCCTCTCTTGTTTTTTTTCCTCTTTCCATTAATAATTGGTTAAAAACAGCGTTAGTGATGTATATGCCTAAGAATGTAATTTTAATTCCAATACTGTAAAACATATCCATGCCGTTTGACCATATCCTTATTACAATTCGACATTATTTTCAGTTGAATTATTTTTTAGTAAATAGAGCATGGTTGATTTGATAAAACCACACATATCCTGGATTTAAAGATCATTGAATATACTATGGTGCATCATAACACATACCCAGCTACCAACATATTTCATCAGAAAAAATATACTTTTCTGTTACCCTAACTAACATGTTTTAAGAAGATACAAAACAAACCAAAAATACAACTAGATGTGTTACCTTCTATATTATGGCAATTCGTGACTGCTGTTTACGACATCCATGATTCTCGATTATGAATATAAATCCACTTGTTATAGTTCTAAAAATAAATAAATAATTCGGCATAATATAAGATGCGCTTTGGAAACACGCAAGAAATCTATGGCGCGGAGTAAATTGGTCTTTCACTGACGACATGCGGAGTCCTCACGTTTCCTATTCACACAACACATGTTCACGAATTAGCACCGTCTGCTTGAACACGAATGAACTGGCCGTAATTGAATTCTCTGCCGCTTTCAGAATACATTTTCTCACATGTGCCTTATTTAACCAAACCTGGCTGACGTTTCAGTAAGTTTAAATAGCCTCTTTACATAATCCGCCGCAGGAGTGACTTCAAGTAGCGTTATGCGAATGCCGTAAACAACATCCCATGGTTGAGACATGCAATCAGATTACGAAGTTGAAATCTACTGGAATGAAACGCGAACAATACATTACTGGTATGCATTCCTGGCGTAGGAATAGGCACATTACGTTCGACGAACCAGCGCGTTAATCATTAGCTTCAGTAAAGGAGGCACATTATGATAAACAACTGCAATACTGTTGCTTTCAAACCAACTGATTGCATTGTTATACTATTAACTCGATGTCCCTTTCCTTGGGCGACATACAGGAAGATTGTAAAATTCACGTTTTGAGGCATGACTTAGGAACCACTCATTTACATCCTGGCAAGTGAAATGTAGTTGGACAGGGATAATTAAGATGTTAAAAAAAACCATCAAACCAGTTTTGGCATAGGTAATATCCGATCATAGCCAAGGCTTATAAAGCTTTAATAGTTGTTATAAATTTACATAGAATGTTACTGTTTATAAAAATTAAAATGTGCAGTTTCTATTCGTAGATACGTGAAATACACACACACACACACACACACACACA
>NQII01010238.1:5579-17521 GCA_002778355.1 Clitarchus hookeri | reverse complement strand
GAAGGGGGGTCCCGGGCGGCAGAAATACGATCCGTGTTGACATTATACCGGCCTGTTCTCACTCAGGTATTCGGCCGGGAAAAGAGCCGACCCTGAGATGACACGATCCACGCTCCAGCCTGCCTCCTTTGGCCTATTCCCCTCCTTCACCCCCTCTGCATCCGTCCTTACTGCGTACACGATTTTCACCGTGAACCTGAGCTTTTAAATTGTGCTTACGTTTTTTTTTTTAAATTTAAATAAATAGTTGGGAAGGTGATTCTTGTTGTACAGTAACTGCTTGGGGGGGGGGGGGCAGTTGTGGAGGTATGCGTAGCTTTGTTGGGAGAATAACCTGTCTTCCCGACGGAGCTAAGTATTGACACACATATAGACTTTTCACGATCAACTGAGCAAATTTTAAATCCCTCTCATTTGGAATAACAGTCAATCAATATTTTTTATTTTAGTTTTAGACGTTAACTTCCGAGTGCGGTGGAATATACACACTGTGATTATTACTTACATAGCAATATTTATTTAGAAATGTGGTTAAAGGATAAGAAATGGCTGAAAGNTATACACACTGTGATTATTACTTACATAGCAATATTTATTTAGAAATGTGGTTAAAGGATAAGAAATGGCTGAAAGTAAAAAGTAGCTAGGGTTTCAGAAGTGCTTATTTTGCCGTGAACGACCTATATCAGCATGCCCCAGATGACGCGCTGTAAAATGTAGCGAAGCCACGGCACCTTCTGATACGACTTCTGCATGAAGGGNTATACACACTGTGATTATTACTTACATAGCAATATTTATTTAGAAATGTGGTTAAAGGATAAGAAATGGCTGAAAGGAAAAAGTAGCTA
This sequence comes from Clitarchus hookeri, assembly GCA_002778355.1. Classification (NCBI taxonomy): domain Eukaryota; kingdom Metazoa; phylum Arthropoda; class Insecta; order Phasmatodea; family Phasmatidae; genus Clitarchus; species Clitarchus hookeri. The sequence goes on along the minus strand of NQII01010238.1, from coordinate 16,670 downwards.
GGGTCTCAGAAGTGCTTACTTTGCCGTGAACGACCTATAGCAGCATGCCCCAGATGACGCGCTGTAAAATGTAGCGAAGCCACGGCACCTTCTGATACGACTTCTGCATGAAGGGCCGGCCGTATGCAGAGAGGAATACAAAAATGATTGGCAATCGGCACTAGATGGTTCGTTTAATAAGCCTAGTCACTTTAAAGTGGTGGTACGCCTTATTTTCTTTCAGTGTAGAAATCTAGTCGCCGATTGACCTCCGTAAGAGGCCAACTACTTCGCGGTTACCTCCAACTTATCTGAAGCCCTGCTTGAGTTCTACTTCCAGGATATTCCTCCGCCTCATGCAAACGAAACTTAGAAAATTTTACCAGAGGGCCAACGCACCGCATTCGTGCGCGCTCAGTGTAATAACATTTTACAAAAATAACTATTTCTTATGAGCCATTACAAACGCACCTATTTTATCTATGTATACATTCATATTTGTTGAAATTAAATATTATAGCATGTAGATAAAATATCAGTATAAGTTTAATTCAACCAACAATAAGATAATTTAATGTTAACGCTTGTGATACATGACACATTTTGGAAGCAACCAAACACGTCATATACGTGGTGTTTTTTTGATTTAAAAATTGTGAATAAACCGCGAATAGAATATTAGAATCTGTTCCGGCTTCCTCGTNTAGGATATTCACGGTAAAGTGAACACTTTCTGAAGCCCTCTCATTAAAAATAATAGTCAATAGTAGTCAATTTTATTGTACCCTTAGACGTTAACTCTCGAGTCCAGGGTAATATATTCACTGTGTTCATTACTTACATGATTTGAAAAAAAAAAAAAAAAGAAGCTGCATTGAGAGAATTTGTTCGACGCTTTAGGGCATTGACTACGAAAAAAATTTGTTATTTTATATTTGTGTGGTGAAACTAATATGAGACAATTTTCTTTGCGCAGTTTTGAAGGAGGGAACGTAGGGGAGCCAGTGTAGGGGAGGGCTCTCCCGAACTCTCGCTGCTGGATGGAGGGAAACCACGTGACACTGCTGGCGCTATACACACCGAACTGATAACATCGCTCTCCACTAGCGCGCTTTTTTTTTTTTTCGACAGGTGGGGCAGCACCCTCGCCCACCCGCTTTTGGCCGCTGTCGCTACTGAACTGAAGAACTGCACCCCTTCGTGCAGAGACAATAGACTTTCCCGTCTCGCCCGACGCGTTCCGGACTTCTGTGCGTTATTTTCACGTGCCGTTCAACTTTCAGACATTATCAGTGGTTACTTTTGAGCCCATAGTTTTTGCATAAATACATGCCAAAATTACGTTTATACTGTTTTAGGAAATGTACAAATAATGAAAATTAACCTACGTACAGAAATGAGATAACGCACACTAAAAAATAATACCCAATAAAATCGCACAAGAAAATGTTTTTGCGATGTCAAGAAAATTTGTTGAAAATGAGAATATTCTTGCGATTTTTTTAATTTGTGGCGGCTTCTGCATTTTTGTAAATTAACTTTTCCTAAGCATACCTTGAAATGAATTCAGATAAAACCTTTCAGTTACCCATGTCAAATTTTCTGCAAATTTGTTTGATTTGTTTTTTTTCGACTTTGACAAGTAATTTTGCAAAAACCATACTATCCAAAAATATTTCATTTGAGGAAAAAGCATTCACAGATGCATAGAATTTGAACAGTAGGTAGTACAATTATAAAATAACAATTTTTTTCGTGGTTCATGCCCTTAAAATCGAGGTCTTGAGCGCCGATGAAGGTGAAGTAAGATGGGCGCAGAGCAACGATGGAATGCGAAAAAGGAGGGAACCGGGAGAGAGCCTCGAATAATTCCTCGGGAAAACGGCAACGTCCGCCATGTTCCCCGCATGCAGAAATCTGGATGACCTCACCGGTTACAATTTTGGTGGGATGCGGGTAGTCTCAGTGACACACCACATCGCGCCGTCTTAAAAATGAAGTGAAAATTACACACGTGCCCATGTGGCGCTTCTCTTGCGATGCAGAGAAATTGGTTCGGTATAGGCTTTTCACGGCAAACTGAGCCCTTTAGAAATCGCTGCTGAAGATCGACGCGTATGCACATTGTGTGTTCTTCCACCACATAGAAAATTAACATTGCCGTGGGCATGATCATTAAGCTTCGTCTAAGCGAATCTGTAATGCCGTGGGCATGATCATTTTATTCATACTTCGGCTAAGCGAATATGTAAAATTATTATAAATGTAAATATTTTACAATTCCTAGACTTATATGCATAAAAAAATAGAAAGCATGGAACTACTTTCCCTCCTTCGTTTTCAACTTGACTGAACGCACGCAGACGGCGTGCTTGCTAACGTGTACGAAGGTAGGGTCAGTGATGTTTTTCAAAGGTTGATTTCAGAAGTGCTCAGTTAAAACTTGAACACCTTAAGTATACTTGTTTTTGGTATTGTACTCATTTTGCGTAAAATTAATATATTCCTAAATAATTTCGGCTCAAATTATTTTAGGCTGATCAAATTTAGGTCAAGTGACTTTTATGCCAGATGACCTTTTATGTCCCGGCGAATTGTACGTTGCGTAAATTTCGAGCCTATAAACTCTTTACGACGAGCGACTTACCAGAAAGCGACTTTCAAGTCAAATGCAAAATTACTCCAGACTTAAGCCATTAAATACTTAAAACCCAAGGATATCCTGTTGGTTCTCTGTGGCAACAGAAGTCTGCAGTGACATTAGGGTGGACGGTAATTTTACAATAAACTACTTGTCCTCGTTGCAAAAGTCATTGAAAAAACACTAGGTGACTTTCTGGCATGCAATTTTAAAGTAAGTGATCTTCGTGGCAAGTGACGCGTTACAAACTAAGTTTTTTTCCCAAACAATTAAACTTCTCTAGGAGAAACAATGAAGTAGTTGGCTTACTATGATCACTCACAAGATAATAGGTGGTGAAATTGGCTAGCTGACGGATTTTCGCACGTGTGAATCGTGCTGGACGATGCCACTTGTCAGGTTTTTTTTTTCTCGGGGATCTCCCGTTTGACTGAAGTTAACCAGCGTCGCAACTTCTTTTCGACTTGGAAAACAAACCTCGGATCAACTCACGCGTTCAAGATTAGCGGCAGCGACAACAAAACGAAATAATTTGCAAGCCAGATATTGCGCATGCAGAAGCCCACCGCGTGCATGCTTTTTGGAAATAAACGAACAAGACACCTAAAAAAATCAGAATGCCATCGGGAACTACGACTTTACAAATTGCTAAAGCATATTGCCGCTGAAAAAAAAAGACACACATAATTTTTTATTTTTTATTCCTGTGCAACAAAACGAGATGACCGTGTAATCGGCAGAGTATCTTCACGGTTTGTGTCGCTGCATATATGTAAATGCACTCCCATCAAAGTTTATCCGCTATTGAGGGCGCTCAGGAGCAAACTGCGGCGGCATGACAAAATTACAAGTTATAGCCCAGTCGCTGAAACTTCCAACTTTTCTGAAGATATGTGAAACTTCCACTTCCAGGATATTTCTCCGCCTCATGGAAACAAAGAGTCTATCTAGAAAATTCCATCAAAAGGACTTCGCACCGTATTCGTGCGCACTCAGTACAATACTATTTTGCATAAGAACTCTTTTTTACTAGGCATTACCAACACAACTATTTTCGCTCTGTTTTTTTAGTAATAATAATAATTTATAAATGAAATATTATAATTATTGGATAAAATAAAAGTAGAGTGCTATTTAACCAAATATAAGGTACTTCTATGTTAACACACAAATATAAAACGTTTGTGATACATGCCATATCTACTTAGGAAATAATAAAAAATGTCATACTTAAGACGATTTTTCAAAAGTTTGTCTTGAAAAGTGCGAAGAAACAGTAAATAGACTATAATAAGTAATTTGAGGACACTACTAAATTATAATTACTATTATTTTACTCTTATAGTTTTACGTGACTGTCTCGCAAAAATACAGAGTACTATTTGAATTTTACATTTTTACGTGTAATTACCTAATTATATTAATTTTAATACAATAAAGTGATAGTTATTTTGAGATGGTGGATTGACAACTGGCTACAAGATACAATATTTGTGACTATAAAAGCGATTGACTGAGAAAACACACACACACACATGCAAACACACACACGCACACACACGAACACACACACACATATATACATACATATACACTTATTGAAGGAATGAATTCCAAAATTTCTTACGAATACCAATATATAAATATTATTATTTCTACTTACAGAAATATACACTAACTTTATTATGCTGCATCGTGGTTAAATAAGGTCTCTACTTCTAAAATAAAACTCATTTTGAAATAAAAGATTGTCCTCGCTTACCCTATGATCTGCAATTTTTTTAAAAATGGGTTTTCTTATAAATAACTATTATCATCCCTTCGAAAAAAAATTCCTAAGTTAAACATTTCGAAATTAATTGTTTGTGTCACAAATAAAAGTGAATTGAAGTAATTTATTGTAATTAATATAAAATTCTATATTACCTTTTACAAATGACACCCTTTATGCCTCCACGCACAAGCGCGCGCGCACACACACATATAAAGAAATTATTACTTCTGATTTTTCTTCCACGAGAACTTTTTAGATGTGTTATACATACCATATTCTGTTTTTAATGTAAACGAGAATTAATCATTCAGAATAAGCTAACTTGTCTTACATTTATGGCCTGTATTTTTATAAAAAGCTGACGACAGCATTAATGTCAGGAGTAAATNTAAACATTTCGAAATTAATTGTTTGTGTCACAAATAAAAGTGAATTGAAGTAATTTATTGTAATTAATATAAAATTATATATTACCTTTTACAAATGACACTCTTTATGCCTCCACGCACAAGCGCGCGCGCACACACACATATAAAGAAATTATTACTTCTGATTTTTCTTCCACGAGAACTTTTTAGATGTGTTATACATACCATATTCTGTTTTTAATGTAAACGAGAATTAATCATTCAGTCTAAGCTAACTTGTCTTACATTTATGGCCTGTATTTTTATAAAAAGCTGACGACAGCATTAATGTCAGGAGTAAATANTAAGCTAACTTGTCTTACATTTATGGCCTGTATTTTTATAAAAAGCTGACGACAGCATTAATGTCAGGAGTAAATATAAAATAACTGCACGGTTTCTTTACGTATTCTACAAACCTGTTAACCTCAATAACAGATTCGCTATACGAGCGTCGTTTTTCTTAACCTTTAAAGTTGTACACGAAACAACTGCAATTGAAACAGCCGTTATTACCTCCAAGACTTTCTCTCATACTTGTTTAAACAACTTTTAGAGATTTATGGATGTAATTTACAGCGGAATAAAAACTTGGCCTGTTTTACAAGTTTCCTTGAAACACATTTTTTTTTTGTTGCAAAATTGTGACATCCAAATCAGGCGACTGAACGTGTTACGTGACTAGTCAATAGCTTCACATTGCCTTTCCCAGACGAAGGCTTGTAGAAGGATGAATACAAAGTGCGTATCATGCCATGGATTTACACTCGTAGTGTCTTAGCATCTCATGCCCATATTCCGTGGTTAACATGACACTTGAGTGTTGTAGTGTGTGCTCAAGCTATAACTACACGGGAAAGATGGGGGGGGGGGCATGGTAATGGACACATCCTTGTTTGGAACAGATGCTGCCGTTCCAGTTACGTAATTTTTATGATTCTCGGGTGAAAATTTTTCCACTCTTCCAAGTGTGTGTAAAATCACTGCTTACTAATGAAATTGCAATTTAAAAATTGTGACATGCAAACCAAATTTNCTCTTCCAAGTGTGTGTAAAATCACTGCTTACTAATGAAATTGCAATTTAAAAATTGTGACATGCAAACCAAATTTATTATTTTTACCGCAACGACGAAAAATATCTTTTAAAATTACTAAATAAACATGTTTTATTACTGAAGTAAATCATCGTTAATAGCTTCACTTAAAAAACATACTAGTTGCACGAAAAAAAAACACAGTATAAGGTAATAAAAATAACAAACCATATCCAAGATTACGGAACCATTTAACATAAATCTTCATGTACGGTGATGTGATCACGAAGTTTTTAAATTGGCGTGGAGATGAATCTCAATTAATTGTTCACTTCAAACTACCCACTCTAAACTGAATCAGCGATTTCAATCAGTAAAGTTATTATACTGAATTTTCAGCTAAAGAGCTGTTTTATCTACTGGAAAAAACAGTGGAATGCACTGATGTTTTACTGCCAGGTCAATGCGAATTGCAAAGAATCAGTTGAAATTACTGTTTAATTTGTGAATAACACAGCTGAAATCATCAGTAGAATTCTACTGTTTCATGTTTAGCATTTTCAACAGACATGCATTCGAAAACACTGATTTGGAGCTATTTTNTCAGTAGAATTCTACTGTTTCATGTTTAGCATTTTCAACAGACATGCATTCGAAAACACTGATTTGGAGCTATTTTAACTAATTATATTTTAGAGTGAACTGAGAGTGGGGTAATTAATTAAAACCATACACCGAATACACAATAACAATTTGCAAATTCGTGTCATATAAAAAGTAAAAGGCTAGGAGAATTTACTATCGATTTGGAATTTTATATTCAACATATTATTCTCCAATAACGATGATAACAAACAAAGCGTTCGCTTAAGTATTCTTGTAATATGGATTGAACGTATAAGTTTACTCCCTTCAAAATCAACAACGAAAATGACACACGTAAAGACGTAAAGCACATGTTCACGAAATTTTCCCCATTTAACCACCCATTACAAATAACCTCAGACGAGTGAAACGCAGTAATAACCACGCATTTCTAGCCTAGGAACAGAGATCACAAAACACTTTGCCGTTCTCGGGAATCAATAGAAAGAATTTAAAATAGAAGCTTGAGGTGAAATTAAATTTTGAATTTTCTCCTTATCGTCGTATCACAACAGCAAAGGTAACGTTTGCTTCTAATGGGGCTAACACTGTGAATGAAACTATCGTTTTTTCAAGAGCTTGTTTCAAGAGCTTTCAGCCCTGATAAGTATACTCTCCCTACTCACTGTGTGTCCTGACACCAAAAAAAAAAAAAAAAAACCATTCGTGCCTAACAACCAATCAGTACACATTGATCAATGCCATTGCGACATGTTTTGAAACATAAATATTTATGAAACTAAAAAGAACACTTTTTAGCCGCCATCTATCTGAAAAATTACATTTTCAGTAAGACGTTAGGACCCAGAGCGATATATTCATAATTTCCTACCATCATAACAATATATATAATTCTTCATGTTAACTTTGAAAAATGCGCAATTACGGACAAAGATAAAATTCTTTTTTCTATTTTTTGGTTAGTTGAATTAGTGTTTAATCAATTTCGACCTATTTTAAAACAATCCGCAATTTTACAGAAAAGCGCAGGGAAAAAAATATCTAGCACTCTCCGCGAAATTACGGATATGCTGATTTTTCAGTAACGGACTTCCCGTAAATTTTACAGAACTAACCGTGAATTTGCGGAACATCTCCGTACGTTTTCTGGTTAGTTTCTATTTCTTTCCTGCAAAAAAAAAAATACATTACGAAGGAAATATTAAATTTTCTTTTTGTGGATGTTTGTAGGCTATATAAAAAATAAATATTAAAATTTTGAAACTTTTTATTCTGAATTTTGTTCTTGGGTTCGTTATTGCTCACCTACGAGGTTTTTGTTGATATATAAAAACGTGACACACGCAACGTTTTGTATCTCTAGTAATGTTTGAGTGTTTCAATTGTAGGCGTTACAGGTGTTTGAATCCAAATTTGATGTTTAATATAATTTGTCTAACTGGCGTGGATATTCTGATTGCAGCAGAACGACAATTCTCTGGTCACAGTGGCGAAGAAAATTTAGAATAGACTCGGTATTATTCTTCCCCGAAATCATTCTTTCCCGAAAGCCGGAGCTATAGTAAAGACGGAGACTTTCCGTATTTTGTATTTACGGACACCAGCTTCTTTTTATGTCAATCACGGATCACATTTCTAGGCGGCAAGGTTTTTTCTCGGAGAAACTTGTTTCCCTCACCACTGCATTCATTCGTCGCTCCATCTCCATCTCACTTCACCCACGTCGGCTCTGAAGACTTCAATTGCTAAGCGCCAAATTTCTTGCATTTNTCGCTCCATCTCCATCTCACTTCACCCACGTCGGCTCTGAAGACTTCAATTGCTAAGCGCCAAATTTCTTGCATTTTCTTCTAGATCGGCAACTGAACATCTTATTTCCGTATTTTCTGCATTGCGGGTGTAACAGGATACGACTTTTCATCTATGTACTAGGCATCATGTTTCACGATTATAAGCTGTTCGNGTGCATTGCGGGTGTAACAGGATACGACTTTTCATCTATGTACTAGGCATCATGTTTCACGATTATAAGCTGTTCGTGGAATGCGGAGAATTTTTGAAAGCCCTGCTTAATATATACTTGTATTCACATTGTGTATTCTTCCACCATACGTAAAATTGATATTTTCGTGAGCCTGATCATTCCATTCATACGTAGGTAAAGTGAAATTGTGAAATTATTGGAATAATGGACCTAAATAATAAAAAAAGGGTTAACTGTTATGCTCAAATGCATTAAAAAACAGAAAGCGAAAGAAGTAAATTTATGCTGTATTCACAAATGTTTATCTAACACTTTCCCCTCATGGCTACCAACTTCACTGGACGCATGCGACATTTCAAAAAGGTTGATTTCAAACGTGCTCAATTAACCGTGAACAACCCATTACAAATCATTTTTACAGGACAGGATGAGAAAATTGTAATGGCAATGAGTGTAATTTTTTAAAATGTGGTATTTATGGTGTTTTGCCTACCCGCAGAAATGTGTGTGGATGTGATGGAAGGGTTGCGTGCTCGCTTGTCGCAGGGGCATCGCGAAGGCGGGCGAGCCCAACAACCTGCTGCCGCTGTCCCCCGGCGCGCTCTACATGGACCCGGCGGTGCACGCGACCTTGAGGCGCAAGCAGCGGCGGCTGGCGAGGGAGAACCCGGGCGTGCTGGTGGCGGTGGCGCACGGTGCCAACCAGGCCATCCTCGAGTGCCAGTTCCAGTTCCGCAACCGACGCTGGAACTGCTCCACGCGCAACTTCCTGCGCGGCAAGAACCTCTTCGGCAAGATCGTGGACCGCGGTGAGTGCCTCGCTCCTAGACTAGAAAGGCGAACTGGACCGTTACTTCATCTTCGGCGCATGTGCCCGACCTACCCCACACCAACACAACTGTAGTCGCATGGTTAATTTCCTAAAGAAATGCTTTTACCAATTTGGATTTAATCAAATTACATTACAAAACTGGTTAGAGTGGAGTGAAGAAATTTGAGCGGCTGTTAACATCGAGGTCTTGAAAACCGTTGAGGGCGGAACGAGGTGAGTATCGAGCAGCGCCGGAATGAAAGGGAGGGTAAAACGGGATATACCCGANAAACCGTTGAGGGCGGAACGAGGTGAGTATCGAGCAGCGCCGGAATGAAAGGGAGGGTAAAACGGGATATACCCGAGAAAAACCCGCCGAACAGCGGCATCGTCCGGCACGATTCCCACGTGAGAAAATCCAGGAGTAACCCTGGCTCGCCTAGGTGGTAGGCGAGTAGTCCCACCACTACGTCACCGCGGCCCCTTACAAATTTATTAGAGGAAATATACAAGTATCTTAAATCACATGTTTACAAAGCAGTATTCTAACCTCAAATCCTACCCTCGTCGTTTATGGTAGTTGGTGAAGGAAATATTCATTACTTCATATTTGTACGAAATACTGCTTGAATTGTAAACGACTTACAAGTACTATTTCCTCACATAAAATTTTTTCAGACAGCACAAATTTTGCATAATGGAATGTCAGAATCACAATTTTAGTGTTTTTGGGATGCACAAATAAGACAAACAATATCACCTCCCAAAATGGGACAATTCACGTTGCAAAATAATACCACCTAAAAAAAAATGAAATCACTCTATGAATTGTTTTCACAACTTAAAAACAAATATTTTAAAATAAGGAATTTTTTCACATATTTTTGATTTAGCAATGTATGAGTTTTCTAAAACATATTTTTCTAAGCATAGCTTAAAATGACTTAATGCATGACCTTTCAGTCACCGTTGTTAAATTCGCTGTGAATGTTTTAGTTTATTTTATTTGTATATTCCAAAAAATATTAAAATAGTGACTTTGACTCGCCATAATGCAAAAACTATGCGGTCTACAAAATTTTTATGCATATTTATAGTAGACTTATAAGTATAGTCCATTACTGGTTACTTCCATCTTTTCTGAAGCCCTGCTAAAGTTATGCTTCAAGGATATTCCTCCGCCTCGTGCATACAAAGCTTTACCAAGTCTAAAAAAAATACGTCAAAGGGACAGCGCACCGCATTCGTGCGCACTCAGTGCAATAATATTTTGCATATGAACTCTTTCTTACTGGGCATTACTAACACACCTATTTTCTCCGTGTTTTAATTCATATTAATTATAAATGAAATATTATAATAAGGTGCTTATATGTTAACACATGTATATGACGCTTGAAATACTTGATATATTTAGGAAACAACCAAACACGTAATACATGGGCTGATTTTTCTAAGGTTTGATTCAAAAGTGTGAAGAAACCGCGAATAGACTAGATTAAGCGTGTTTTAAAGAGGGTGCGGTTGATTAACCACGTACGTGAAAGACGTTCGTTATCTGACCAGTCAGAGAAACTGCATCGAGATAATGAAGAAAATGAGAGGCAATGTCAAGAAATTGCAGTCTTTATGGGAGAATCGCGTAAGTTGCTAACGCATAGTGGTCATTTTCTAAGGTAGCGGTCGCAGTGAAAAACGTACTTCAAACCGTTTGTACGTAAATAAAAGTTAGTGATATAATATAAGGAAACAATAACAAGTAGGCGTAAGTAAATTTTCAGTAGAATATCGCCACACACACGCACACACGCGCGCGCACACACACAGATATATATATATATATATATATATAT
>NQII01010237.1:0-33945 GCA_002778355.1 Clitarchus hookeri | reverse complement strand
TGACAGCGCCGCTTCTAATACCTAATTACGTCACGCGTCAACGTTACTATGATGTATGACGTAATTTAGGATTAATATCAAATTTGTAATTGCAAGTGCTAACAGCACTCGCATTTTATCATAAACACTTAAACTAGATTAAATTATAAATTAAAATTAAAAACAATGATCGTTATGTATTTATGATAATTAATCTTCGCATTTGTATATAAAACCAAATAGTAGTTTATATCGCTGCCAATTACAGTAAATGCAGAATTCTACGAAAGGAACGAAACACATGTCATTATCACCACTTGTAAACCATAAGTTGGGTATTTACAGCTGCAACGTAAGCTGATAACTCGCGTATTACAGACTCGCCTTTCGCAGAACGTGAACGAATACATGGGTGAGCTGAGGCCAGGGTGATGACCTACTTTTGCCGGCTGTGGAACTGGCAACACCGCACGGATGGTGAGGTATTTTGAATACTGCGTAGTCTGCTGTCTGCTAACTCCCAGTCCAGAACACTAGCGTTCGTCTGAATCATCCCAAGAACTAACATAAAAAACTGGTGCCACTTTTCCCAATCCCATGGGCGCTCTAGCGTATATCTTTACCCAATGGTACAGTCTAATCACTGTGCGTGTGTCATGCATGTAAGTGAGTATCTGGCATGTGTCTGTGACGTATTTAACACGGGTATGAAAAACTTACATGATATGAGAGAGTGCAGAATGTTGGATGTGAGTGGCACTGTTGTCGTCATGTAGAATTGTCCGTCAAATGGGCTGGAGGGGCCTCAATGTACGGTGTCAGTGGCACAGAAAGTTGGTTCACAATTAATAAAACATAAAAAATAACATAGGACAAGACATCAGAACATTCACAGGACCAGAAATATTAAGCAATGTTGATTAACAATTGATTCCTTATGTATTATTTTGAGCCAATGAAATTTTTCAACGAGCCTGACGTCAGTTGGCAGTGTTTGTAAATCATGTTTAAAAATTTTGATTGTCTTTACAAACAAAAAATGAATATTAGTTACAGACTCAAATAATGTGATGAAAATGAAAAGTGATGTAAAATAATTGATATTTTTCCTTTTTTATACAATCTTGTTTTTGCGATTGTAATGATGTGGATAACTTTTAGAAATGTCTGACACATATTATTCCCTATTCACTTAAATCATGCGACATTTCTACGTTTCTGCAGAATGAATTTTCCTCCAAATAAACTATTTCATCGAAAATTGTATCCTCTGCTCTTATTGGCTGTTTTCCCGTGCACATGCATAATAAATTATTTATAAAGAGATGATATAAATTTTTCTACTTTTTCAATTATTGTTATCTGAAAAAGATAAAAAAATGATTTAACAAAACACTGTGCTTAAGAGAAGTAGAATACTGTCTTAATATCAGTTTCATTAAATAAATATGTGGTTTAATGATCCGTAGTGTTCATAACTACAGAAATATGAAAATAATATTAATTTTAATATAATTTTTTTTATATCTTTGAAAGAAATCTAATGTTTGGCGCAAAGTTCCGCAAATATTGCCTACTAATGAATTCATTATAAAGTACAAATTTTATTTAAGTTTGCTTAAATAATCTGAACAATTTTGTTCTCCGTCAAAAACTACTATTTTACCTAACGGTAGAAAAAACCCAATGATAATGTTCAACAAAATATACTTACAGTGTATCGAATAAACTGATATCACTTTTCATAAAAATATCATTAAATGTTTGAATTATAGTTTAATTGTTTTATGTTGTTTGGTTACAGTAGTAATCTGTCTCAGGAGAGTTGTAGCTACTCGGCCACCTGAGTTATACAGGGGGTGGCCAGTAGTTCATAATAGTTAAATTATATTGGTGCAGACTAAGNGAGTTATACAGGGGGTGGCCAGTAGTTCATAATAGTTAAATTATATTGGTGCAGACTAAGGACACCTGAAGATGTTGCTTTAGGGGTAAACAAATACTCGTAATCTCCGTTATTTAACACACCAGGATTTTATTGATCAGAAGGTCACATAGTTATTACACACACTGGCGAGACTGAGACCACTGCAAGTCGTTTGCCTGAAGGGCTGGTGGGCTGAATACTATGCGTCGGGGAAGGTTGTTGAAGGGAGACGTTTCTCTACTTATCTGTGACTGCGGCTTTTGGTGAGTTGTCTTCGTTGGTACCTGAGGCATGGTGAGTTGGGTGGCCCTGGTTCGGACCCTTGGACTGGCTCTCGTTGACGTGCTGTACTCAGCTGGCTTCTTCCTTCGGCTTAGACTGACTCCCTACCACGTCCCGCTGGACTCTCCCTCTCGCTCGATGTGGCGCTTCGCGGCTGAAGCTCACCACTCGTCTTTGCCTTTGGTTGAAGTAGCTGGGTCAGCTCGGCTTCCCTTCTCGGAAGTCCGGGATTGGTTTCCCGGGACTTGTGATTTCTCTTTGACCTCGGCTGGCGTTCCTCGTCGGAGACCTCGCGTCCCCTCTCCTACGTCGACGTCTACCACGACTCGTCTCGCGCTCTCGACTTCTCCACCTCGGAAACTGCCACTACTTTATCGGAAATGAATTCATAAGTTCTCGGTACTTCTACTGGGTTTGTCTCGGAAATTTACACATGAATTCTCGGCTGTGGCTCGGGGTTCTCTCCTCGGTGACGTTTCTATGGACTCACTGACTGACTGACGTCGCCATTCGGCACCTGACTACGTCTCTCGGGGAATGGCGCCACTCAGACTCGGGCTAGGTGAGCAGAGCCCTTAAATGACATGAATTCTCGGCACTGTTCTCATTACACGACTGTTTACTCCCGTCTCGGCTAGCGATAATTGCTCCCGAACAATTGGCTGTGAACAACTGATTATCACTGGCTGCCTGGGGGCCGGTCCCGAACTCCGGCCCGTTGATAAGACTGCCTCTCACCTAACTGCGTTGCGTTCTCGGTCTTGCATCGCGGCTGAATAACTCCTCTCGAATGTCTGTTCACGACTGACCGACGACCCTTGAATGACTGACTGACCACGACTGAATGTCTACGACTGAGTGCTCTCTCTCGGCTGAATGACTGGGCCGGCCCCGAACTCCGGCCCATTTGTGTGACAGCCTCTCGCCTAACTGCCTTCTCTATCTCGCTCACGACCGACGACAACTGAATGCTGGCGACTGAATCACCACGACTGAATGACTTCTCGCAACTGAATGACCGCTCGCCTTGGCTGCTCCTGAATTTAACCTGCCTCTCGATATATTCAAATTGGCTGTCAGCGATTTCTGTTGACAGAANCACGGACTTCCCCGGCGTCACTCGCACGTTTTTTGTATAGGATTTTGTGTCTCCTCAGCTGCTCTCGCGATCAAACTAGGGTGAAGGGCGGGGTGCGGCAAGGGTTCTCGGGGGTTCCTGGGAGCTGCGTCTGCACTATTCTTGGCCGGGGGTTACCCAGTTTCCTTCGAAGAGGGCTTATATCAGCTAATTTCCCGGGACTTACCCTATTTCGTTCTCACTGAGGTTCATCCCCGAAATTCTTATAGGGCGGGACTTCCCTGGGGGTTATTTCTCAGGGTGTGAATACAGCGCAATTCCTATCCTCTGTACCCGTCACGCGTCAGAGTCTTACCTAATTAACATTCTGTGGCAGCTGTAGTAATATACAACTAAAAAGATTCGTATAACAGTTGGATTTACTTATAAATCAACTGACGTAATTTAAAATTTCGCTAGGCATTTTTAAACTTATGCGTAAGGAGGGATTTCACATAATTGATTTCCAGCCACCTTCTTTTAAAATTGCCACCCTTAATTTGGTAGTTGCGGTATTAGAAGGTACACTTCAAATCAACGTAGAAAACAGGCTTTTTAAGGCCTTCGCATGACGTTATTTGTGTGATTATTATAATACATATATACCTGGGAGTCCCACTAAAACCAACAGCACTTTAATAAAACTATTTTGTATTTGCCAGTAACGTTATTTTTTATGTATCGTGTATACTTGACAAGAATAACAAACCGCTCGTTGTCAGAAACACTCCCGGAACAGAACATACCATCGTCGATTCGGTTATAAAAGTACATCCAAAACTCTATAACCAGGAAATTGCCGACATTTAACTCTTTATTTGCGGAAACGTGCGAGTCAAAAAAAATATAAATTTTTTTGCAAATTTGATAGCAGTTATGAGGAAATAATTACTTAATACTACATAATATACAGTCTGAGTATAAAAGAATTCTCCAAATTTGAAGGTCTATAATATCAAAACCAAATAACCTTCAACTTTGATTTACCAATCAAATAAACTGTGAAACTGGTTTACCATACATTCATAAAGTTCAATGTGACCACCATAAGCGGCCCGAACGACATCTAGCGATAATCAAACTCGTTCCACCCTCTTGTCAGCATGCCCGGTGTTACGGTTCGGGTGGCGTTCGCAACGTTTGTTTTGAAGTGGTGAGGGGAAAGCGAAATCGCATTCGACACGTCAATGTGAAGGGAATGGTCTGATGTTTCCTTTATGTGCCGAGAGATCACACTGGGAGCGTCTGTCGTCGCACTATGAGCGTGTGTTGTGTGCTAGCCCGCATCACAATGGCGAAGGAACAACATAAGGCGTTCTGTGTTTTTCAGTTTACTAAATGTGAATTGGTTACGACTGTTCAAGGTGAATTCCGTCGCAAGAAGGGACGTCGTCCTCCCGATAGGTGGAGTATCGTACGTTGCCTTTGTCAGTTCCGTGACACAGGGTGCCTTTGCAAAGGCAAAAGTTCCGGGTGGGCAAGTGTGTCCGAAGAGAATATGCAATGGATTCAACAAGCGTTCGTTCTCTGTCCGAGAAAATCAACTCGACAAGCTAGCTGGGAAATGCAAATTCCTCAATCGACGATATGGACATTATTGCGAAAGCGATTGCTGTACAAATCATACAGGTTACAGCTAGTAAACGTTCTTACCGAAAGTGATAAATAACTTAGGCGTGTTTTCTGTGCGTTCGTTCTTGCCTAGAACGAGGCAGACGATGCCTTCATGTCTAATATGGTGTTTAGAGATAAAGCGACGTTCTATACAAATGATAGGGTGAACCGGCACAACGTGTGGATATGAAGTCAGGAGCCTCCACATGAAATCACCGAACACGAGCGCGCTTCCCCCAAAGTGGATGTATTTTGCGCTGTATCCAATGACACTGTTTTCGGCCCTTTCTTTTTTCACGAGCCCACTGTTACTGGAATTCATTATCTGATCATGCTTACAGAGAGGTTGTTTCCTCAGTTAGAGAATGTGGCAGAGAACTTCATTTTCCAGCAGGATGGTGCGCCACCCCATTGGCACCTAGCTGTTCGCGGATACCTGAACGAAACGTTACAGAAACACTGGATTGGTCGAGGAGCAGCTGGTGACCAGGCACTTCAACTCTGGCCCCCAAGAAGCCCGGATCTTACCCTCTGCGATTTTTTTCCATGGTGATACATAAAGAATCAAGTGTTTCGTCCATTATTGCCGGCTAACATTGACGACCTCAAAACGAGAATTACGGACGCCATCTAAACCGTAACACCGGATATGATGACAAGAGTATGAAACGAGTTTTAGTATCGCGTAGATGTCGTTCGGGCCGCACGTGGTGGTCACATTGAACATTTATGAAGTTCTGGTAAACAAACTTCACAGTTTCACGGTTGATTTGATTGGTCAACCAAGGTTGTGGGTTGTTTGGTTTTGATATTATAGACCTTTAAAGTTGGGGTATAATTTTATACTCTCCTGTTAGAATACTAACAGAACGATCAAAGAATCTCACACAGGAAAAAAATAAATTATATATCCTTAAAACGAAACTACGTATGGAAAAGTAGCACTACGTAAAAAATACAACTATTGCCTTTCCGTGGTTGTCATTACCAAAGTTGTAGTTCTTCTAGAGTGAGACTAATATGAAACAATATGCATTTATTACGTTTTCTATAATACACTAATGATTGTACGGTAAAACGCAAATTTTATGGGAATGTTCATGCCAAGAGAAAAAATTTAAAACCCATGTTTGCGTAATAATTATTAAAGTATAGGACGTTCACTATGTAGGGCACTTTTAAAATTAACCTTTGAAAAATGTCACTGCCTCTACCTGCATATATGTATTTCAACAGGCGCACTGACTGGCACTCACCGAGTTATATTGATAATGACAGAAGGAAAGTAGCACCATGATTTGACATTGGCTTAAATGTTAAGTAAGCATTTGTAAAATTAAAAATACTTATTTTGAATTTTGTTTTTAATGCGTATACACGTAAGCATCAGCACCTCTGTAAAATATTTACATTTCTAATAATATAACGGTTTCACTTGACCGAAACACGAATAGTGTGACCAGGCACACGACAATGTAAATTTTACATATGGTGAAAGAATACACAATACGAATACAAGTACATCTCATGCAGGGCTGTCAAACGTGCTCAGTTTAACATAAATAACCTGTATTTGGTAATTCTGTGTATTAAAGATGTACTGAATAGCATCAAAAATATAGTATAAATCTGTGGTACATCAGAGTAATTTCGAATGATTAGAAAATTGAGTATATTTTTTTTCGTATATTCGAGACGCACATAATTATTAAAAACTGTTCACTATAACTATTGTAGTGTTGAAATCAACCTTTGAAAATTGCCTTGGACAATGCCTGCATATATTTTAACGGGCACAATGTCTGGCATGTGACCAGTAAAGTTGGTAACGACGGAGGGAATTAATTCCAAGTGTTACCGTTGGACAAACATTGGTTGATAATAAAATAATTTTATTTTTTTTCTATTTTTTAAGTATAAATTTTAGTAAATATGTAAAACGTTGACATTTCTAATAACTTAACAGTTTTACGTAACCGATGCATGAATAAAGTGATCAGGATAATTGTAATGTTAAATTTAACTGTGGTGGAAGTATACGATGTAATGCGAAAAGTAGTTGGTAAGCAAAAGTGGTCAGTTTACCGCGAACAAATGTGGTTATAATCCTTAAAGAGTGCCAGGGATATCCGAAAGCATTTTGAGTCCGCCCAACTCGCGATGTTGTAGTTTTACACACCGACACGTTCGTATTTGCAGCGCGAGTTGCCAAACACACACGGCGCGTTACAGTCGCGGGATTAATTAGCAATCAGCCGCGAGCAGCCCGCGCAAATCAGGCGACCGGCACAGCAGAACACGCGCGGATAGGATGCGCGGCGCGGTCTGGTAAGCCGTTCGCACACACGCACGCACGCGCACACCACGGGCTTGCAGTCCCCATGTTTACGCGGTGACAAAGCACCTTCTTTTCCCACCGCCAACAGCGGAACCATCGCCACAAAACCAAACTCTGCTCGCACGTGTATGCAGTTGCAAATCGTTGTTGACTCGTGGACTCGCGGTGGCTGTTTCCGTCGACAATAATTGTATCGCTTCTACGAGGTTCGGAATTTAAATTTCCTGCCAACATGGCGACAAACTAATTATCAGAAAAAGTAAAAATATATTATTTTTCTGTGCCTGTGTATACGAGAGTAACAACACACTCATTCGGGGAAGCGTTGTGCCGTGTGAAATAAAGAGTCTTGGGGAATGCCGGCGCATTACCATACTCGTGATAAATACCATACTCGTGATAAATGCAATTTTAACATGAAGTAAAAATAAAGTTCGGGCATCGCACAATGTTACTCTGAATTGGCACGAAGTTGCCACAAATAACTCCATATAATTTGTATGTTCATATGTTATTAAATATGAAGTTTCTCACGTCTTTTACAGGCCTAAACTCTGTGAAAAGTAAGAGGCCACCATATTAACGTTTTCGACAAATACAATTATTCTTCCTCACTTGTTACCAATACATGCAATTCTAGTTTCGAGTTTTATCAGCGGACAGTGTGCGGCGCATTTGGAATATTTTAACGGGAAAAATTGAATTGCAAAACACTTGGTCCAAACCCATTGTCGTTTTAAAACCTACAAGCAGGTGCAATGGAATTTTAAGCTTTACATGGGCTCCAGAAAATTTATCGCTTTTCATTCCACAAGCTTTCGATATATTCTGCATATCGTTCATCTTCTACTGTCAGATATCTCATAAATTCTCTTATAACGCAATAGCACATGAAGGAAACACTCAATTTTATAGTGTAAAAACAATATTAATATACATTACATTGCCATAAAAATTAATAAGTAACAACAAGCGATATATTTTTATTACCTTCTGATATAAGACGCATCTGGAAGATTGTTCTAAACCATGGCATATTAAATGTAATGTTAATTCCGTGGTTATTTAGAGTGATGCTTTAGTATTAAGTAAAATATTTTATTGTCAAAATTATATTGTTAAAATGGCTATGGTTTTATTTTTAGTTGGTTTCGAAAATATGTCATAAGTTTGCCTTTTCAAAAAGTATTTATTTTTTCTCGGGTTGTTCCCTTGTAACTTGATGTTAAATAAGACGCTGTAAATATAATATTCATAGTTGTGTATGCTTGTTCTTGTATATAGGAGCAACATTAATAATACTGTTACAATTTTCTCTCAAAGTCAGTGGGCTAAAAAAAGGTTAATAAGGGATAGATGATTTGATAAAAAAAAATGTATTATTATTTCCTGATTTTATTTAAAATAGCTACAAACAAAATTCTCTCGAACCAAATCCTCAGAATAAATGTTATCACTTGCTGTTTTCAATGAATAAATTCAATCTCTACAATAATTAAAAATATCAAAACCTATTCAAATATTTTATAAATTAAGTTCATAAGTGACAGTTACAATATTTACAACAAAATCCGAATCAGATTTTCATTCTGTCCCACCTCTGTTTTGTCCAGATCCCACAAGTCGGCAATCTTCTAGAGTTCTCCGAGCGCACTCACGCACAGCAGCCTTCACTCGTCGGGTTTCACGCCCTCTCGGCCATTCACACCACGAAGACCTCGTCCGCCATCGCCTCGTAATCTCCTGTCGTCGTCCGTCCTCTTCACCTATGTCCCTCGTCGCACCTATCTTCGCCTGGGTACCGCAATCAGCCACTTGGTGTCCACAAAAAGACTGCTAAGAGTCCAGTTGTGGCTTGTATTTATAGGGTCGCAGGCCATAGCCCAGAAAATTCTGTAAATGCCGCGTTGCGCCGAGGGTCATAGTTCCGAGAATATTCTTGCACATCCTCTAAATTCATCAGCTTCACCCATAAGGGGGGTGGGGGAGGGGCTGTGACACGAGCCAGGTCAGCTGTCGATCATCACCCCACCCATGCGCAGACGAGCGACGGGGTAGCGAGCGGGTCTGCTTTGGGGGAGGAGATGGTCGAGGTGGGTCACACCCACAGAGCCGGACCACGCATGGAGCTCAGGTCAGCGCGTAACACTGCCCCATCCTTAAATCTGTTCCTCACAAACAGACTCTCCAACATCAGGATCTTCGTACAGCACCAATCTGTCAATGTGGACAACCTTAGGCTTCGCCAGAAAGCTCTGTTGGGAAATCCGGTAGACCACATAATTTTTTCTAGTTTAAGATTCTGTACAGGCCATCCCAACATTACTGTAGCTTCGAGAAATAACCCTTCCACCTCTGAGGGTTGTAGAACCACACGAGCTGTCCTTCTTGCATAGTATTTTCAGGCATTCTACGGTCATATCGTGTTTTCATTCGTCACTCTTAATTTTGAGGGGCCTCCAGGCAAACTCATGAATGTCGACTAATTTTTGAGTCGTAGTTTTATAGAATATTCTGCCCCAATCCTGGAGAAAACATGCTCTAAAAGTGCATCAGCTACCATGACAGCTTCTTGGTTTGGCACCGGAATGACCTAGGGCCACTATGTGAACTAGTCTTGTGGATCTGAAAGGTACCGATTCACCTCTCAGTGACTGGTAGTATTCCGAGAATATCCACTGTCATCCTCTTAGATAGGGCCCCAGCATTCTATTTCAAAAGGGAACCTCGTCCCTTAACCCTCGGACCCTTCCTGGTGGTACATGCATCACACAGACAGCACCACTTCTCAACATCCTCAAGACAATGCAGCCAATAGTCTCACTTTCAAACTCTCTCAAGGGTCTTATTTACACCTAAGTAACCACCTGCTGCTGCGTTGTGCAGTTCTCTTAGCACTTCTAGGTTTAGGCACTCTGGTAGGACCAGTTGTAAAAGACTTTGTCTCCCATAATTACTTTCCCAGTTCCTGTAAAGCACACCATGTTTAAGAACAAGGGAATTCCACTGTGCCCAGGACGCCTAGACTGGTATGCGTAGGCTGAATATATCCTCCCAACTTTGTCGACGTACGACTTCCTTCCACTCGAATATTGGACGCCAGGTGGGGTCACTTTACTGATAATTTCTTATGTCATTTTCGTCTCATAAAGGTGACCCATTGCAAGGTACATGATCACGAATTCTTGCTTTCCTTGCTTTCTACGATACACAACCAATTTCTTCCTGGCTTTCACAATGACGACAGATTGGTTCACATGGTTTCCTGGAAAGCCATCTGCATTACTGTGAAGGCGTCCAGACCTGTGACATATTTCAAAATCATATTCTTGCAGACGCTCTATCCACCAAGCTATTTGACATTCGGGTTCCTTGAAATTTAGTAGCCATCGTAAAGAAGCTGACGTGTGTCGTCTTTTGGGAATAGGAGCATCACTGACACACTTTGCGAGCGTATCCCAGTTGACATGTGCCACTAGGCAGGTGGCGGGCCGCAGTGACATGTGTCCCACGGCTAGGCCTGCCCTACAACCCTCCCACCCCCGTACGCCTCTAGCCCACCGTGAGATATGTTGAGCGCAGAGGGTTTCACGAGATATCGAAATGCAGTTCGCCTAAATTTAGGTAAACACACCACGAAGAAATAGCTTATGAGCTGGATATTGGTGCCGAGAACGCCCCCCGCCCCCAAACCTTCAGAAACCAGGACACGTGTTTTCAAAGGCATTGTTCTGCGTCCTACCCCCTCACACCCTCCCCCCACAAGGCGACACGTGCCGACAATTAAGACTGGAGGCTGGCAAGCATAAAAACCCCTTTTCGAGAGTAGTGGGATTTAGTTGATTAGTACTGCGCAAAGCGAGCAGCCAGTTGAAGATCGCCGCGTAGAGAGAGGTCAGCCGCGCCATTTTGGCCGGGGGCAAATCGGACCCCTGGCCACATCAGTAGAACATCACCACAGTGAGACGACAGACACAGCGGGCCTTTGCCAAAGGCCACCCATCGCCCACGTCACCTTCCACAACTGACATCATTCCAGCAAGAGATAAGTATTCAGTACACCGTCAAGAGAAGCCCCCCTCCATCACGAAGTCGTTAGCAGTCAATCCGAGTAACCAAATTATTAGAGTACCACACCTCTCAAATGCCGATGTATTTTATTTGTGAATATATCCGAGACAATATATTCGTCCTTCAAATTGAAACAGCCAAAGTCTACATTATTACAAACCCCTTAACCTTCAGGCATCATATAGTTTGTGCCTGGGGGCATTGACAACGACACTATAAGCCACTCTGTCTTCCACAGTGTCGGTATAGCGTCAAAGCATAGGGTGAAGTGTCTGCCATACAGATACGTGTGAAAATCTGCAACTACCTTCACCACTGCCATAAGATGCTTGTGTGTCACACAGTTATTCCTGTCAGGGTTGTGTAGCACCTTACTGAAGTATTCCAGTGGCTTCTCCTTTCCATCCTGAATCTGAGATAACACAGCCCCATTATGTATATTACTAGCACCAGTTTCCAGAATTAATTTGCTATCCCTACTCGGAATGCCGATTATTATGGGAGATAAGAGTATTTCCTTTAGTCTTTTAATAGCAATTTCGCACTCATAGTCCAATAAAATATTATTTTTGCCTCAGTCAATTNGAGTATTTCCTTTAGTCTTTTAATAGCAATTTCGCACTCATAGTCCAATAAAATATTATTTTTGCCTCAGTCAATTGATGCAGAGACCTGGTGATCATGGCAAAACCAAGCACAAATCGATAGTAGTAAGCACATAAGCCCAGGAAACTTCGCATTTCAATTTTATCCTTTGACAGAGACCAATCTCTTATTGCTCTGGTCTTTCNAGAGTATTTCCTTTAGTCTTTTAATAGCAATTTCGCACTCATAGTCCAATAAAATATTATTTTTGCCTCAGTCAATTCATGCAGAGACCTGGTGATCATGGCAAAACCAAGCACAAATCGATAGTAGTAAGCACATAAGCCCAGGAAACTTCGCATTTCAATTTTATCCTTTGACAGAGACCAATCTCTTATTGCTCTGGTCTTTCCAGGGTCTGTTTCAATCCCATGGGCTTACACAACATGGCCCTGGAAATTAATTTTCTTTTGGAAACGGTCGCATATATAAGGGAACAAATTTCAAGTTGGATGCAGCTACTTTCTTAAACACAATATCTAGGCGAGTAAGATGCTCTTCAAATGTACTTCCCATGACCACAATGTCGTCTAGGTATAAATGGCAAATGTCTAATGGCAGAAGTTTCTCTATCAGTCGTTCGAAGGTGGAAGGGGCATTGCATAGCCCGAAGAGCATAAACTTGAATTGCCAGGTTCCTTTCCAGTTGACACAAAAGGCGGTCATTCTTTGTCTTCTAGGGCCACCTCGCACTGCCAATATTCGCTTGAAGAGGGCTCTTCCTTCCTGTTTCATTTACTGTTCAACACTGTGCGTCCTTTCATTCACACTGTCCCTCACACTGTAAATTTTCTTGTCCACACAGTCTATTATATTGTTTACTCATTCATTTACATCTGCTATCTTTCGATATACTTTCTCATTCACACACTATGTTTTCTTATCCAATTTGTCGACTACCTAGATTACACTGTCTCTTTTTCTATCGATATTTTATTTCACACTGCCTATTTTTCTATCCACATTTTCGTTCACGCTGTCTATTTTCCTATCTACCAATTCACTAACATTATGTAATTGGCTATTTACCTTTTTATTAACACTTCTTATTTGACTATTTATATTTTCATTGGCACTACTAATTCAACTATTTACACTATGTAAAGATTCCCTGACACTACTTTTTTGGCTACTTAGACCTTTCATCAAATAGTAAAGTGCTTCCACGTCTGCCGACATTTTCCTTGTCAGCATCAACAGGTTTCTAAATAATTCCTTGACCCATTAGAACACATTAATACTATTAGTTAATACCCTTATCTAATATTAATTACTTTTTTTTTACAAATTGCAATCATCCCACTTCTAACACATTTGTTACAATTTCTTTCTAAGTCAGTGGGCTAAACTAGGCTCGTTAAGAGATGGAGATCTTGATTAAAAAAATAATTAATTGCAATTTCCCTATTTTATTTACAAAAACTAGAAACAAATTTCTCTTTACCCAAATTCTCACAATAAATTGATATAACTTGCTGTTTACAATTAATTAATTCAATGAGTACAATTTACAATACCCTCCAAGAATTTAGTGTTCTTAAATAATAAAAAATTATTTCCAATAGACAGTGTATCAAAATGTATTCCATTTTTTAAATTATCTCCATTATTGACAGTTCCAATATTTACAATAAAATCTCTATCACATGTTCATTCATCCAATCTAAATTTAGGCCACATCCCACCAGTCCGCAATTTTCTAGAGTTCTCCGAGTGCCCTCACGAACAATAGCCTTCACTCGTTGGGTTTTACGCCCTCTTGTCCATTCACACCACAAACACCTCGTCCGCCTTCACCTCGTAATCTCCTGTCGTCGTCCGTCCTCTTCACCGATGTCCCTCGCCGCACTCGTCTTCAACTGGATACCGCACTCAGCCCCTTGGCGTTCACAGAAAGACTGCCAAGAGTCCAGCTGTGGCTTGTATTTATAAAGTCGCAGGCCATAGCCCAGAAAAGTCTCTAAATGCTGCGTTGCGCGACGGGTCCTCGTTCCTAGAATATTCTTTGCGTACCCTCTAAATTCACTGGCTTTTACAGCAGGGGGAGGTGGAAGGGTTTTAATGCCAACCAGGTAAGCTGTCAGTCATCCCCCATCTCCGGGCGAGCGACGAGGCAACGAGAGGGTCTGCCTGGGGGAGGAAATGGTCGAGGTGTGTCACCCCCACAGAACCAAACTACGCATGGAGCTCGCGTCAGCGCGTAACAATAAGTTTAATTACATCGCTAAGACATTATATTATGACCACCTACCTAATATGGTGTAAATCCGCCTTTAGTCTACAAAACCGTGGCCACTAGGCGAGGCATCGATGCTACGAGGTGAAGGAAGGTATCCTGGTGTACCTTATACCACAAGCAGGTCCTCCAGTTGACGCATAGTGTGGGGTTGTTGGTGTAGCATGAATTTTCTTCTCCAAGTCGAACCACAAAAGTTCAATTGAGTTTATATACAGACTATTTGGAGGTCAGGTCATTAATAAAAATTCAATGTTATGTTCCTCGAACACGTCCTTCACAAATCTGGCCGTGTAGGTTGGTGTATTGTCCTGTTGGAAGTGGCTGTTATCAGCAGGAAACATTGTTGACATGAATTGATGAAGTTGTTCTTACTATTGTCCAGATACCAGACCGCTGTCAGGGATTGGTTTACCAAAGTAATGGACCAAATGTTTCCCATGAAAACATCACCCAGACCATCACACCTCCTCCTATGTCCTGTCTCTACCTAACAGTGCAACAAGGCGACATACCCTCCGATCGTAATCTGCGTAAACACGTTCGGCCGTCAAAGTGATGAACCAGGAATCGGGATTCATCAGAGCAAGTGACCATTTTCCACTCCTCCACGGACCAGTGTCATGATTTTGTGCCCACCTAATGCGCTACTGTCAATGAAGTGCAGTCAGCATGGAGGTAGGAGTGAGTTTTCGACTCCGCAGTCCCATCTACAGCATTGTTCGATAAACAGTGTGCTGTGAAACATGGTCCTGGTCACCACTGTTGTACCTCTGTGTGATTTCTCAACCTTTTGTTCTGCGATCGCTTCGAACAATGCGCAACAGCCACTGCTGCCATTTGGCGTCAACGTGCTGTGGTCGACACAAGAATGGGCGGTGCTCTTTCTTTACCACTCGTTACAAAATTTTTGAGACATGCTCACAACAGTGGCACGAGAGCAACCAACAAGTCAAGCTGTTTTAGAGATTCTGGTACCAAGACGCCGTACCATAACAATCTGACCTCTGTCAAACTCTGATAGATCGGTCGCTGTCACCATTGTGATGCCGCAGACCCTACTAACAGTGGACCTTTCCTATATTTACCATGCTACAGGTGAATCACGTGTAGTCCTACGCACGAAAAATATTCCCAGTCAGGATAGTCATAACGTAAAGGCTCATCGGTGTGTTTTTCTGAATAGTTATATACGCACTTCACAGTTCAGTGCAAACAGAAGATGATATTATTACTCCTACTTTTCAATGAAATATCATATATTCTTTTAACTAATTAGCACAAGACGTCCAATATGAACATTAGCAAAGAGTTTACTTGTGCATTCATAAACAAACTACGTAAATATGCTGTCCAATGTCTACACGCATAGAAGAGTCAAACAGAACGTCAGAGTTCTTATGCAAAGAACAGAGGTGCATGACAACTATAAACACGAATTACGCCCAAAATAATGCGGCACCTAATCCCCGGTTGTAAAAATTGTGAGAGGGGAGGAGGGGGTCACGTGTGTCACTTTTTTCTCGTGCGCTATTTAAATATTATTCACGTGAGTGTTTATAAAAAAAATATTGTATACGAATATGTAGTTAATTAGGATATAGGTTTCGCATGTTTACTTGATGAGGTGATCTTGACCTCTAGTTACATTGATCTTAAATGGCTTCCGTTTTGGAAGGAATGACCTTGACTTTGATGTCGAGGTGACCATCGGACAAACTTGAACCCGAAAATTCAAGAAATAGATTTCAAAAATTGAACAAGAAATACAATTGTAACATAAATTTCTTATAGTCATAAATATACAAAAACATTTAAAGTATTAAAAATAAAAATGTATTTAATAATTTCCTTTTTGCATTCTTAACTTGTATATCGATTTAATAGCTTGGCCGATGCTTGCTTTAAACTTAGATGTGTCTCTATTCCATGTGCTGATTTACATGATTCGAAGCATGCATTCCGATTAATTCAGACTGAAATATGACATCGATTCCTTTAATGGTTTATTTCCTCCATTGATGATTTTTCTATGTGTATTGTTAAAACTTGCCTTAAAACTGCATACTTTCCTATTTTGATGTGTTACCTACGTCAGTAAGTTCGTCGATGATGGAAAATGCACCGCTTGTGAGCGATTGGTTTCCTGCTGCACGTAAGTTAACGATTATTGTCATTTACCTCACAGGTTCGTTCAGATTATTCTATTTATTGTCAGATTCCTACCCAGTCCCTATTACTTGCATCAAAACCTACAGACAACTGCATGCAATCTATGTAATAGTCTGGCTGCAATGGAGAACTTCACATGTGCTGTACTGTGAAATCGACGCTTCGCAGGGTTATCCTCGCCATAAATAGCATTACTGGTCACTAGCAAACCAACATACAGTGCTAATCTATTCCATTATAGTGTCCAGTCTGCTTAAAAAAACCAAATTTCGCTTTCCATACCTGTGTATCACGAGATGCAGCATGTCTCTTGGGAAAAAATTTAACTTCCTTATTTCCGATACAGAAATTTACATTCGGATTTCACAATTTCGGCCATAGTAGGAAGGACTGGCTAGTATTGTACGGATTTCAGACTTTTGCTCGCCTTTATCTCCCCGTGCTTGCATATGCGGAAACATAATCACAGTTAAATCACCATCGTCATAATAAACCTCTCCTGCCTGCATATATGAGCTTCTTTCCAATGTCGAGTCGAGAGATAACACTTCTTTATTGATATCAGATTTTATTTTCATATGATTCGCATTCCTGTATCTCGTCTGTTTTCTTAAGTTTGTCTAGCCGAGTGGTAAAATGTTTAGGGGATTCATCACTTTTGATCTCGAAAGCCAATCGGATATTATCGAGAGTAAGCATTTCGCTTGCACTACTTTGAAAGCTTGCTGAAGTTCAATAATTAATTCGGTTCGGTTCTTCTTCGTTCCCTGAGAGAAAATGACTTTCTTAAACGTATGCAGTTTTTCTTCATAAAAATAATTTGTAATTTTTTGTAATGTAGTTTCTATATTTTTCCACACCGTTTATAAACGCATTCATATATGTTTTAAAACGTCAAGTATCTTGTTGAGATTCTAAGTAAGTTACGTTTTAATTATTTTTGTAGGGTCATTGGTTTTCCTGTATTTAGGTATTAAAGGATAATTTTCTTAAAACGCGAATTGTGTCCTCCCAAACCTTAATGCGCTGATCTGCAGTTTCCAGGGATTCAAACGCTTTATTCTTAACACATTGCACTTTATTACCCGAAATGTGACAGGTTTCTATGTATGCAGCGAAGCGATCATTGCCATAAATTTAAATTAACCATAGCGATCAATAGCTTCAAATGTTGAATACTGCCAGGACATATAGTTGTGTTCGTGAGGTAAATTGAATGACAAAGCGCTCGGTGTTACCTACTTTTTTTTATATAGTGGCCAGTCCTCAACTATCACCAGTATACCACACTTGTTATTTCAGCAATACAAACATATATATATGAACTCTGCAAATATCAAGTCTGTAGTTGCATTCTCTAAACATGTTACAAAATAAGGTTAGAATAGTTGTCACGAACAACTTGTTTGTAAATGCGCATGTAAGTTTAATCAGGTTAAACACTGTCCAATTTAGCATGTCTTCCAATGCTAATATATCAATGAATGCTTGTGTGATTTGTACAAGTTACCTCGAAAACACACTAGGAAATTTAGAGCACCTCGCTCCAAATAATAATATACTGAAGCACGGGAAATATACTTTATCTTACTACTTACATAATTCCGGCCAGTCGCTGGTGTTCCGGCTGCTGCATGTACTCTGTATTAAGGTAAGGTTTTCTAATAGAATGCATTTCTGTTCCTTCAGCAAACTTAACAGCTCGCATGTGTTCTTAAACCCAGACCAGTCACAAACCAAAACTTCCACGATACTCGACACATTGAGGCGATCCACACACTGTTTCTATAACTTCCTTGATAATGCATAGAAGAAGGATAATTTGTAGCTTGATTATTTTAATTGTACTGAAACAAAAAATGAGCAGCCCTCGGTAATCTGCGCAGTACAGAAAAAAGTATGTCCATGGAATCGTCGACTTGGTGATGAATGTCCTGCTATTCGAAATTCTCCTTTTGGGATTCTGATTTTCTGGACCATTTACAAATCTATAAAATATACTAGTTCTTGTTCACAGTGGTATGCATGCTTTCATGAGGAATGTGAACAACACAAATTTACATATAAGTATTACTAGGACTTGAAAATCGCACAACTAGGCAACAGGATTTAGTCACCTATGCTCTATTTCAGAATACATCCAAAACATACATATATATCCTGAAATCAACCTCAGTGAAAAACAGTTGCCTAGGACTTCTCCAAAATTATAAAATCTAAGGTGAATTTGGGCACCAGTACGCAAGCAGGCAGAATAATTCAACAATACGCACAAAATACACACGAAAAGGAAAGTTCTAGGGAGAAGCGAAAAGACCATTTGACTCCTGCATATACTGGTTACTGGTATTTGAGAGCTTTCAGTTTTACTAGAGTGGTAAGAAAAAATAGGGATCACTATGAGGATTACTTCATAAGCAAAAACTGGAAGCCGAAACCATAGGTTAAACATATTAAAGGCACCATAATTCATCTCTTACACCACAGAAGGAAAATAATACTTGGAAGGAAGAAAAACGATACAGAAAAATGAAGTTAAGCTCCTTAGACGACCTGTGACAAACCATTATTTTTCAACTGTACACACGGCTAAAAATACCCTCATTTCAGAAGTATATGGTTGGTGAACTGCCACCGGTTATTAAATTAAACGAGTGCTCTATAGGTATATAGATAACACAAAAATTGGGAAGCGCGGAAAGATAGAAGTATTAATTTAATTTACCTGCAAATTTAAGAATTGAAAAAACTATACAATCCTTTCCTACAATGAAAATCAATATTATTATTAGTTTGAACTTTCCCTCTATTATAAGAGCAACTATACTTATGAATTATATTCGGAAAAAATTTCATTAGTTACCCCTAATTCATGGAACTTGTTATAATAATTATATCGTTTAACAGAATGTCCAGTTATTTTTTAGCGTTCCAAAGCAAAGTTTTTGTAGAATTTCTTCTGGAAATTTTTTAGCCTTTGAATCGAATACCTTTCCAAGTTTTTTAATAATTCTCTTGATATAAACAATACGCGGGTAATGATAAAGGTGTAAAATTATTTTTCACCGTAATCGTTATTTGAATACCGGAACAAAAACCTGTCTGTTTAACGGATGCGTGTAAAGTTGCATCTCAGCTACCAAGCATATTTGTGACGAAATGTAATTTTCCGGTTTTCCATAGTCTCTTAAGAATTTTCTTACTTCGCTATAAGAAAGATCTCTATTTGTAACTTTGATTATTGTATTTTACATTTTTATACTTTTAAATACATTTTTGTTACATAGTTTTATGACTGCCATAACGAATATACACTGAAGAGCCAAAAAAACTGGCATAGGCGTGCGTATGCAAATAACAGAGGTATGGAACCAATCAGAGTGACGTGATGCGGTCGACAGCTAGATCGGTTACTGCTGCTACAATGGCAGGCTATCAAGATTTAAGTGAGTTTGAACGTGGTGTTATAGTCGGCGCACGAGAAATGGGACATAGCATCTCTGAGGTAGCGATAACATTTGGATGTTCGCGTACAACCATTTCACGTGTGTACCGTGAATATTGAGAACCCAGTAAAACATCACATCTTCGACATCGCTGCGGCCGGAAAAAGATCGTGAAAGAACGGGACAAACGACGACTGACGAGAATCATTAAACGTGACAGACGTGCAACCCTTTCTCAAATTGGTGCAGATTGGATTTGTGGACTGCCCTGCAGGATTCATGGTGTGAATTGCCTCCTGCATACCTTCAGGCATTAGTCAAGTCCATGCCACGTCGTATTGGGGCACTTCTGCGTGCTCGAAGAAGGGGGTGGGGGGATACACGATATAAGGCAGGTGTGCCAGTTTTTTTGGCCCTTCAGTGTAAATCCTAAAAGTTGTTCAACATGGCGTCTCGCTGTGTTTCTACCTGCCGTCCTCCTATCAAGCTGTTAAGACACTGCTGGGAAGATATGCACGTTGTAAGGCGGTTTTCCCATGCATAAACGGTGTTTTCCACTGCCATGTAAGTGAATTCTACCCCAGTAGGCAGTAATCATATCCTATATGTATGTTTCTCAAGCAATTTTGCGAATATTACCTTACAATTGTCAGGTAATTTTGCCAATACTTTCTACACTGCACCCTACCGAGCTAATCCTTTGTGCGAATAAGAAACACTGTAGGAAAGAGGATGGATTCCACCAAACCTCTTCAAATTTGGTTCGCAGTGGAAAACTTGACCTTTTATTATGAACGATTGTGGGATTAATGGTGCCATGGCACACCAATCCCGAGATATGGGCATAACTCCTTCAATAAAAAGGTACGTATCCCTCATGCCCATCGAGCGGTGTAGCAAAAATGGTGAGCTGGTGAATGGGTAACGAATACGCTGTTCCCACTTTTTGGAAGGTGATTTATAGGTTTTCGTCCCACTCTTAATGCTATTGGACTATGCTGAAGTCTACAAGAAATTAATAATAGGTTCGAGGCTTGAACGGGTAAAAATGGTGACCACAATGCATATTGACGGCGTGTTGGTGGTTGGAGAAAATCAGCAGCCCATCTCTCATACTTTCCATGTCATTAATTTTATTTTCTCCGTGAGATTCCAAGTACTTGCAATTGTGATATTCTTTCGAATTATTCCGTAGCAGGAAAATCGAACCATCGTCTATCCAGCTATGTCTGCCGTTGTGCTAAATCACTGGTTTGTAAAAATTGAAGGAAATTCTGTAATGTTGAAACTATCCATACATAGGAATGGACAAATCTTCGACCAAGAACGTTTTATTTAAACTTCTACAACTACGAGGGCCATATAATGGGTGCTAACGTTACCTGATACTTAGTGTTAAATAAACAATTCTGCGACACAAAGCCTTTATTGGTTTATAACTTGGTGAAACAAAATGATTACAACGAAAAATGTGCCCACAAATACTGTTGCCTTCTCTTCAGTATTTCACATCCTGTCAGTATATTACGACTGCCTAAGTATCCTCGAAAACATCAGTAAAACACTCATATAAATACGAAAGTTTCATCAATACATACTTTAGATATCAATATCATATACTACATTTTACAAGTTTTCTAGAGCCAAGAGGATTTCGTGTTAAAGAAAATCGCGTTTTCCAAAGAAATAGAAAGAAAATGAATGTCTGGTTCACCAAGTACTGCCACCTACATCCTTGGGAGAAAGAAACGCACAGTTTCATCGAGCTGGAAGTGAATACTACTATATACTGTACATATGTACTCCTATATACGTGGCGATAACAAAGCAAAATAAATGGCTGGGTAATTTGCGCGAGGGAGCAGAAATAATCGACGTACAGCTGCAAAGGTAAAATTTATATTTCATCCTCACACCTTTTGTGAAATGGGAAACGAAATTGTTCGACAGATTCTCGCACATGCTTCGCAAAATGCAGATACGGCAAAAAATTAGACAGGGAGTAAACGTAATCAGATACTTAACTCCCTCCGTAAAACTATAAATACAGAAAAAAATATTTGTTAGTAAACCTTAATGATGGAGAATGGAAATTGTCATGGCATCGTCTCGTATCTCGGACAAAAATATGCAACCTTGATGTAGCACAAGATTGTCGTCGAGGTTCCGTACAATTACGACACGAACTCACGAGTTTCCAACTCGAAGCTGGAAAATGATACTATACCCTATTCATGGTTAAGTGTATTCTATTTAAGACCCTTCCAGCAGACATAATAACCAAAAAATTAGAATTCATTATCGTTTCAGACGTTATCTTTTGATAGCTATTATAGATATACATTTTTTTTATCAGTATATAGACTGTGTTTATTAGATACACAGAAATGTATGTAAATTGGCGAAATAATACAAATGAGAACAAAGGAAATTTCAAGCACGGTCTTAAAAAGTGATCACTTTAACCTGAACAGCCGATACCTGTTAGTTTAGATGCATAGCTAGTAAGAAGTACAGTGAGAAAATATAAGTGAAAGAATTATAGCTATTGTTAGTACTACAAATATCTATATGGGATTGGTTTCTGTGCGTTTCCTGTATCAAATATAATAAGATTATTAGCATTCTAACATACAGTGTAACGGTTGCTATATATTTTATTAAATTATTTATATAAGACATAATTTTTCGTAATTTGAAGTAGTTGTTGGAAGGGGAACTGGAATTCACTCTGACGCCCTAGCTATGAAGACACTAACACACAGTTCACTGGGTTCGAGTCCTGTCGCCGACAGCGCCCTTATTTCTAGTTCGTTGTCCTAATTGTAATTATTGTCCCCATCCACTCAGGTCTGAAGATTTTTCCTTTTCATTTTCCGAAACTGTAAAATTATCATATTCGTAAATGTTTTACAAATCTGCTAATTCCTGCATGCATGTGTGTGATAGAAGATAATATAAAGCAAAATAAATTATTTCAGTTTTCACAAAGGTTAACTTAATACTTCTAAATTCCACGTTAATACATTGGACTAATTGACATCCGTCGTTACCAATTTTACTGAGCCCGTATCGATAAATTTACCTTTTAAAATATACGCACGTATGGACAGTGACATTTTTCAAATGGGGCCTCGGTGGCTGAGCGGTTAAACTGCTCACCTCCAACCACGTTATATCCCCCGGCCGGTTCACTCCCGGATTTTCGCAAGTGGGGATCGTGCCAGGTGATGCCACTGGTCGGAGGGTTTTATCGGGAATCTCCCTTTTACGACGCCCTTTCGTTCCAGCGCTGCTCCATACTCACCTCGCTTCACCCTCGTCGGCTCTCAGAAACTCACTCACATTTTTCAAATGCTGATTTAAATAGTGCTCAATAAAACGATTTCTTCCAACTTTTCTGCAGCCCCCCTAAAGTTCTACTTTTAGGATATCGCTCCGCCTCATGCAAACAAAGTTCAACCAAGTCTAGAAAATTAAACCAAAGGGATGACGCACCGCTTTCCTACGTACTCAGTTTAGTAGTATTTTGCATCAGAAATATTTCTTACTAAGCACACCTATTTTCTCCTTGTTTTTATTCATATCNCTCAGTTTAGTAGTATTTTGCATCAGAAATATTTCTTACTAAGCACACCTATTTTCTCCTTGTTTTTATTCATATCCATAATACAAACAAAATATTATAGATTATAAATAAAATATATGTACAAGAAAAAGTGAAATTTATGCGAAATAAGGTGTTTTATATTAAAAGAAGTATAAAACGCCTGCGATACACGACGTATCTAAGGCACAGTCAAGAAGGTCATACATGGGGTGTTTTTCTAAGGTATGATTAAAAAATGGTGAAGGGACCGTGAACAACCTACAGCAGATGTTGCCTGTTGCGCCGTATACCTCGCACCCCTCCGTGAGCACATGGGTCTCTCCGGCGAACCACCGCACGACCTCTTTCCCGCCATTTAAAAGCCACCCTTGTCCGCCGGCCCCATGTTTGTGCGGCGCCGCACAGACGGGGCGCCATTCATCTGCNAGCCATTTAAAAGCCACCCTTGTCCGCCGGCCCCATGTTTGTGCGGCGCCGCACAGACGGGGCGCCATTCATCTGCGGCCAGATTACAATCTAATATTTTAGCGCCGCGTTAATGAGCACTGGGGAAACATTAGGCGCAGCCGGTGGTCGCGAGATTAAAACATGGAAATCTAAGTTTTTCGTTTTAAAAAAAAAGTTCCCCCCTCCCCCTCTTTTTTCCCCCTCTGCCTTCGTATACCGCTCCGGGCATGCGTGGGGTGGATTTACCAGGGAAATTATCCGGAGCTAGAGTCAGTATTTATCGACGTCATAAAAGCGGGTAATAATTTGCTTCCATGTGTGCGGAAGCACTGTTTCTGTATTCCTTTTTAAGCATCTCCTCTTCTATTTGCCGCCATCAGGTAGAGGCTCGGCAAGCAGTTTTCGTCACCATTTAAACCAGATTAAATATGATAATTTACCTGATTTGAGGCTTGTATTCCGGACTATAACGAGACGTTTTATATTAACCAGTGAAACATCAATATTACACATTTTCTTTTTAGTTTTTGGTTCTGTAATTAAGTGTAGTGTGTTTTCTTTCGTAGCGTGCCAAGTCTTAAGTTTCTGGCGGTTGTAACATATATATTACGGTATTAAAACTTAAAGATCTCACAATCTTACTTACTGTACGTCTTACATAAATTTTTTAATTTCGAACATGTTTACTGCTGGTATGAAAATGGTGGTTGTTCTACATTCAAATATAGGCTATTCACGACAAAGTGAGCACTTTCGAAAGCCCTCTCTTTTGGAGTAATAGTCAATAAATATATTTTATTTTAGCCTTAGACGTTAAAACTTCCGAGTGTGGTCGAATACACACACTGTGTTAGATGCACGACTTACATGACGAAATTTATTTAAAAAGTAGTTACAGGTTAAAAAAACGGCTGAAATGAAAAGGTAACTGGGGCATCAAAAATGCTCACATTACTGTGAACAGCCTATACATTCGTGTACTTGGAATATCCCATGACAAAGTATTACTTACCAAAATTAATTTTTGTTATGTTTTACTTTAAGTTTGTATCTTCCTGTTTACTATAACCATTATGATAATGTGTTTACAAATTTCGTAAAAAAAAATATTTATTTAGATTTTATTCAACTTATTACTACACCCGTTTACATTATGTAGGTACAATTAATGTGGTCTCCTCTTAAGCGACCNCCTCTTAAGCGACAGATTACACAGCTGATTTTTAAATATAAAAAACTTTTTGGAGAAGTTTTTCTTTCCGCATCAAAATTAAATGTACTTGTTATGATATAAGAATCCCTTTAATATAAACTTGAATCACGTTTGTCGCTACAAGACTCCAAGTTTGCAGCTACTTTTCTGTGCAAGCCATCAAGCTCGAATACTGCTAACTAGTCAACATATGACGACCTTCCAGCAAACCCTATATGAAAGGCGAAAATGTATTCGGAAACAAAGACATGATCACAGCATCATCTTAAAACAGGTCTCTATGAGTTTATAATATTTAGGCTCATTTCAGTGTACGCCTGTGTATAAGATTCTAAGTTTGGTCATTTAATGTGTGTATGCTATACGTGTTTATGTTCTGTATTAATTTGAGGAAGTGTAAACAACGCAATATCTTCCCGAATATCTGACAACTCTACCAACAAGATATCTGAGTTTCTAGATACTAACCCAAGGATATTCGCGATTTTGTATTGATCAGTAAAGGTGGTCTGATGGACGTGCAGTTTCAAATCAGATCACAGCAACATATTTTATTTTTCAGAGATTGTTTTCAAAAGTGTTTACTTAACCATGAACAATCTATATGTGAAAATGTTTGAACTACTTTAATGCAAAGTTACGCAAACAATGAAGGTATTTTAAAAGAGTCGTACTCTAAACACTGTGGATTTTTTTTTAAAGTGT
This sequence comes from Clitarchus hookeri, assembly GCA_002778355.1. Taxonomy (NCBI): domain Eukaryota; kingdom Metazoa; phylum Arthropoda; class Insecta; order Phasmatodea; family Phasmatidae; genus Clitarchus; species Clitarchus hookeri. Next base: position 8,143 of record NQII01010237.1, on the reverse strand, counting down.
GTGTATGTATATCATTCTAAAGTACCAGACATGCGAGAAATACAAATGTATTTGTTTTGTGCTTTCATGGGCTCTGAAATGTCGCCAGCAAGATGTCGGCCAAGGAAGCGGGGAGACATTCAATTCCATTCTTACTTCCCACTCGATGTGCGATGGTGAAGGAGAAATTATCCGAAGCAGTGAAGGGGAATGGGGGTATTTGGGCGGCTATTAACAGTCTTGAGATTCCATGAGTGTGAAGCGAGGTGCAAATGGAGATCCCCGAGAAAACCCACCAAAAAGCGGCATCGTCCGACCCCGCTGGCAATCGAACCCGTCTCGCCATGGTGGGAAGCGAGCGCTCTAGCCGCTACATCACCTCGGCCTCCATTATTTGGAGCAGTTAATGTAGTTAAGTTCAAGTACTCACGGGAACAAGCCAATTCCGCTTTCCTTCAGAATGCCATGAAGCTCTAAATAATAGATATTGTGGGAATCAGAGATACAAGTGATGTGATATTAGATGTCACACACAATACCTTATGTCTGCGGAGATACGTGTATCACGCATATGTTTGGTGTGCCTGGTTCGTGGAAAGGAGAACCTACCGTCAATAGACATTATAGAAGTAACCATCCCAGTACGTGTACACGNGGCATCGTTCGACCCCGCTGGCAATCGAACCCGTCTCGCCATGGTGGGAAGCGAGCGCTCTAGCCGCTACATCACCGCGGCCTCCATTATTTGGAGCAGTTAATGTAGTTAAGTTCAAGTACTCACGGGAACAAGCCAATTCCGCTTTCCATCAGAATGCCATGAAGCTCTAAATAATAGATATTGTGGGAATCAGAGATACAAGTGATGTGATATTAGATGTCACACACAATACCTTATGTCTGCGGAGATACGTGTATCACGCATATGTTTGATGTGCCTGGTTCGTGGAAAGGAGAACCTACCGTCAATAGACATTATAGAAGTAACCATCCCAGTACGTGTACACGNATGTGCCTGGTTCGTGGAAAGGAGAACCTACCGTCAATAGACATTATAGAAGTAACCATCCCAGTACGTGTACACGTATAACAGACGATGGAAAATAATTAATTTAAAAAATTACATACAAATTAATAAATTTCAAAATTTATTTACTAATAAATAAAATAAACTAATAACAACAAGAACTACGATGTGGATATTCGAAAATTTTACACACTTGAAGTAATACTTGAAAAAATATTAAACAATGTGTATATTATTCCCAATCACAATCTGCTCAAAAACTAACAACTTGGGGTTTGACAATCAGGTCAGTTTTCCTATGTGTATTGAAATGTATCATGACACTATGAACTATGGTAAAGTAAATATTTGAGACTCAGTATGCAGTGTGTGTTAGATGGCAGACGTGTAGCGAAGGCGAGTGTTTATAGCTAAAACGTGTGGTTTCGGTCTGATATAATGTGAATCTAAGTCATTATCGTTTATCTTTCTTTGTGGTCCTCTGTGACGGATGACAAAAATGTTCAACCGTACTGTTTTAGCTTAGTATTTCACCAGACAGAGACGACACGTTTAAACTGTACACATTCGCGTTCCCTACGCCTTCACCATCTCCATACACAATGACACTCAAATGTTAATACTCCTATAGTACACGGCGCCCTGATGCATTGCAAAACACAAACATACAAACTGGCCTAACAATCGTTTTGTACGTTGTTAGTTTTGAACTGAATATGTTTTAAATAATAATATTTANAACATACAAACTGGCCTAACAATCGTTTTGTACGTTGTTAGTTTTGAACTGAATATGTTTTAAATAATAATATTTAATATTTAAACAATAAATAGTAATTAATACTAATATTTCAGCCCAAAAATTACCATGTTTTACAGGATTTGTGGCATTTATTTAAGCTCTTTAAAATTTATGTCAGAGAGCACCATTTAATAAAAATATTTACTTTATAAATAAAATTCTTGAAACCGCTCTTCTCTTCGAAGATATCATTGTGGGAATGCTCTGCCATCCTCAGATAAATATCGTACATATTTTTTAAGTGACTGATATTTATACGACACACGTTCAACTCTTCATCTCGAGCCTTTAATAAATCTTCTGCAAAATCAGGGTCTAGTAAAAGGAATTAAAACATGACTAATTTATACCAATGTTGGGGGACTCTGTCATAACTTTAACGATTGTGCATCATCATCCGAACTGAAAAAAAGTATGTTCTGCCATCGGTTGAGTGGCCTTTTTTAATTAACTGTGCAAGCTTTTCTCTCTCGTTACCGGCGACGCAGTTACCCAAAGAAAAACTATTTAATAACAATGTGGTAATATAAGACGAATTTCAAGGATGTTTTAATTCCGTCACCGCTGATGATATGAGCGAGTACTCAATCAGAGCACCTAAGAAAATGTGCTGCTAAAACAAAAAATGACTTCGAGGGGGCAATGAATCTTAATATTGTTTTGTTCGCCATACAAAAGAGACAGAATAAAGCCATGCTGACTCGGGAATGAAGTGATTTTAAGATATATTTCTTGTTATCAATCACAGGATACATGTAAAAACATACCTTATCTTTCCCATGATATCAATAACCTGTAAAAACATTTTCAAAGAAAAGTGGTTTCTACTTTTACGAAATCATCGAAACTGCTCTTGCATTGATGGTGTTACTCCTCAGTTTGAAATTTCAGTGCTGTAGATAAAATATATTCTCTTATATGACTTATTTAGCGACCTCTTCAATAACACCTTATACAAATCAGTCATACAGAATAGGCTGGTACTAATAACAATAGTCCTCTTTGTTCAGTTTAATAGTGATTATTTTGAGTTTTTAATTTCATATCGAAATTGTTACGAAGGGTGTGCCAAATTTATACATGTAATTTTCTCATCTAAGCACCCATAAGAATTTACAGTTTATTAGTAGACGACAAAAAAATTCAATTTTTTTTCTTCTCGCCAAGGTATGGTCTTCCAAGTGTATTAATAGACTCCACATATTAAATATATCTAAATTTCTCCAAAGACAGAAGTAACGTCCAATGCCGAAAACTATGGTAGAAATTAATAAGCAACCTTGCACATAATTATCATAAATGGCAAATTTACAATAGCTACTTCACTAAACATGTCAGTCACTAAACTCTAAATATTCCTGTTTTACTTTACACTGTATGCTATAATGACAGACATTTAGACTGAAAATTTGTAACCCATTTTTTCAACTATCGCATTTCTGAGGTTTACGTTCTGATAAAGCTACATGGATTCTGACTGCGTAAACACATTTTATAATAGGAGTTTTGCACCTAAGCAACACAGTTGCCAATAGGACAAATTAAAAACGCGAGTAAAATCTTTTTTTAATAATTCCACTAACATAAAATTTATAACCTTAGACAGTTAAGGCTGTGTTATCTTATAGATGCTTGCATTATTTCTCAAGAACATCAAGATTTTATCCAGTCATATCTTGAGGGCAGACTCGTTACTCTGCCATACATGAAGAAGTTCTGGGAGTTGTGCACGCCAACAAATTTATAATAAATCAGTCGTAGGGTTTCTAAGACCCATTAATGACAGATTTTATGACATAGACAAGGCCTACTATCATTAAAGCTATCTTATTTAAAAATAGCATAATATTTGTTTTACGTGTACCTCAGCTACAATATTATCATTATTGAAATTGTAGGACCGTATAGTTCTAGAATACTGAATGAATCGTACCATTATAGGAAATTTACGTTTTTCACGGGCTAATCGTAGCAGAGATGATTTTTAGGTCATATAAATGCCATGTTCACTGGAAACTATTAAACAATTTTACACACTTCTGGGAAGCAGGCTCATAAAGATTTACAATTCTACTGCGAGTTAAATAGGATTGCTACAATTTCCTAGGCTGGTTATAAATTAAAACAATAATATATATATATTAAAACAATAATATATATATATATGAGACAAAACATGAATTATTAACTTAATCTTCTTAAAAAAATGTATGCATTACTGCTAACTAGTAAAACCCTAATCCAACCGTAAATAAGAGAAATTGTTTGCTTAAGACGAAGGAATATACAATGAATTCCTTCTAGTAAAATAAAATTATATTGTCACCCGAGGTCGGGAACAGATTTAATTAACTGAGAAAATTAACTGGTTTCTCCTTTGCATTGTTCCAGCTTTGTCTCTTCTTAATTCGAGAAAGAAGATAAGCGAAGTAGTTAAGGTGGAATATAACGTCTATGTCAACACTATACTGCTGTTATTATACTAAGCAATATTGTGGAAAGACCACACTACTGGTAAAAATTTATATTTAAAACTATGTTATTATTCGTACTTACAGTTAAGTAGGAAAAACGATTGATGTGATTCACAATTCCAAGCAACAATGTGGATGATTCAAAGCTCTCTCACCTGGAAAACAATGAAGAAAACAAGTTAAAAAATACAGAAATTTTTTCTGTAAATATATATATTTATATTTGGTGAAATCACTTCAGAATTATACACATAATCTGCTGAACATTAAAACACAAATACAGATGGCATGTTGCTAAATAAGAAACTAATAAGAAAATACGTATAGTAATATTCGCACAACTAATCTAGTGGAACATTTCAACGACGGTTAAATAATTACTTATTATAAATGCTAAAAATTAAAACTCTGTAATTTGAGAGGTTTATGTGTTTTGGTATTCAAGGTAAATAATAAGTGTATGACTAAATTAAACAAAATGTCCTCGCAAGGAGAGTTGCAAGAATTTAATTATAATGACGTGATAAGCATAAACTTTATGCTTTAACAAACTAAGTTGAGATAAAATGATATGCAAAATTAAATATCTAAAGATAAACTTCATACATAAAGAAAAACATTTGATGGATTGCTTCCTTGTTTGTATTAAAAAAAACTAATTATAACAAACTTAGAAACAGGACACACATTACATTTGCAGACAAATATGGACTGAAATGATTGTTACGCTAAAATTATATTACGTAAGATATGGTAACAAAAGAGAAACCAGCAATAGAAAAATTACAGAACCAAATCTGTTGTTATTAGATCCCTTGCGAATGAACAAGTTTGAACATTTCAGAAACTGGCAGTACCTTTTCCGCATGCACTAAAAACCACTCGTATAACACTAAGAACTGCGAACACTTAGACGAACACTAGGAAGGGTGAACGTTAAGAAGGGTGAAACTCAAAACTCCAGACTTGCGTTGGTCATTACTCATAAATTATTTTGGGAAAGTGCTGCTCCTTTAAGCCTCCAGGCACATAATTTTATACCATTAATAATTTATCCAATATAGCTGTAACGTATTTAATCAAAAATAACTTCGTATAAAACATTTATGCTTTGATAAATTTAATGAAAAGAGAAATAATTAATTTAATAAAATAACTGGAAACCTATATATGCAGGAACACAACATCCAGTAATAAAGACTGATATACGCGTGGTAAGTACAGCGAATACTCGGTTATTAATAAGATAGCAGAAACATCCTGCTCTACTTATCAAGTTTTCACATTCAGTTTTTTTCTGAATAAGGTAACAGATAACAGTTTCCGAAATGTTGCACCTGTTTCCGACATAGGAAATCCAATTTTACAATCTGTGTTGCCTTATTATGACGTCGATATTTATCTTCACACACGCACACACACACATATATATATATATGTATATATATATATATATACACACACACACCTGTATCTATTAAAACATCCCGATTTCATTGTTGATTCGCTTGATGACCTGTACTGTTATTTTTATTTCCTTTCGCACATAATTTGCTGATTTAGTTAACCCCCACCTTTTGGTTATTTATCATTAACTTATCCATGAAAGCAGACAAAGTTAGCTTTTTTCTAGGCACATGTGTGTTTAAAGATATATTCTTGGATTTATTTGTAATAGCACATAGCTCTACAATAGTGTAGGTCTGCAGTAAATTATGTTCCATTCAATAATTTATTGACACCATAAATCGGAATAAGTTAATATTTACTCATTGCTAGTTAAAACTGCACCATCCGGAATATATTTCTTAATCAGTTAAAAGCAATCAGTAATTCAAACAGAAGAAAATAAGTTATTTGTATTTGGTTGATAAATAAGTTCCAGGATAAAAATACAGAGCATTCCTACGAGAAATAAAGTAAATTAGACTTATTTAGTCAGAACTAGAAATTATTGTCTACACAAAAATACTTTTCGCCCAAAGAGTTCGAAATACTGCAGCATTAATGGTGAATTACCATATCCCCTGCCCTACTTTTCTACTGCGTGGTAGGTGCTCGTGTTATAAGTACTAAAGATGATAATAGAATGGCAAACGGCTGTACAGCTGCACGTATATAACTTTGCATGGTTCGAAAGTGAAACTATGTTAGGTTTAGATAATATTATGTGCTTTAAAAGATAAATTCATGGGTTTAAATTTAAAACGTTATCGATGTTCACTAGTATCCGCCATTTTAGGACACGTCTGTAATCAGCATGACATAAAAATATTGCGTTGTATCAATGAAATTCAAATCCTGTAGTCGAATGGCAGCGTCTAAAATACTCGTTAACAACTAGTACGCGTCTTTACGTAACGTGGCGTGGCGTTAGAGATAGTCATCTTTCTCTTTATTATGTTACGGTTTTTTACAGAAAGATATAACTTGGTGTGTAAACAAGCTACTGAAAAAAATGTGAACTTGAAAAGTATTGTAAATAGTTATATTTCCACCTCCAAAGTATTGATCTGTTTCTGGCACTGCTATTCGTGTCTATAAGATAGTGGTTTTCAAACAGTGTCGAAAAGGATTACTGCATAATAGAAGCCACGTATACAAAAGCAACGCGTTCAGCATGTGGAGATACGTGGATAAATCCGTCAATTCTAGTTCATTTTCACGACACAACTTGGAAAAAAAAATGTCAAGGTCACGGACATTCGTTGACCAAAACTTCAAAAGTCATAGTAGCCAACACACGAACATGATAATTTCCTCGCTTCCAAAAGTTATTTCCAGTTGACGTATTCTACTCTGACTGGAGCGCTTAGGTTTCATAATTTTTCGTTACGTCGGTTCTAGAGAGCAGATTTTCTTACACTTTTTTTTGGTGCCCGTAATACTGCGTTATTGTATGCAAATTTGATTGGGGGCGACCTTTATCAATGTAACGAGATATTACAGAATCAAACAGTTATTTGCAGTGACAGATTGGTAGATATCAATGTTACTAACTCAACAGTGAGACGATTCAAAATGATACGCGGATTTTCACCTACAAAAGTCTTGTTTCCTGCCAGTTGACTAACAAAATAATGAGAAAACGACAAACTGTATAAAATATTGAATTGATTCTAGTATTCCAACATTGAATTAGCAGAGTTATTACTAATGAATACGTCCCATCAAAATAAAAGTAAGGTTCTGTAATATCTCGAGGCGCTGTGAAATTGCGGATACCAGAAAACAATGACAAACCCGTTAAATTAAACCATTTATTGAAATATTTAAGCATATAATCCGAACTAAGTTTAAGATATATTGGCATTTTAATTATGCGAAGGCATTAACATACGTAGAATATTTGTATATATATTTTAAAACCATAAAATATTTCAACATTCCAAAACTAATTGCTGTTTGCCATTGTATGATTTAGTAACTATACAAAATACGAGAACACATAGAAAAGTGGCAAAGTAGCGGAGTGAGAAAGCCGACGGCTTATTAAACGCTGTATTATTCATAATAGGTGGAGGTTTGATGCTAACCATACACAAGAATTGTTTAATAAAGACTATATATGTGTTTTGCATTAAAATAAATGTACTTAATTTAACTGACATGGTAATAGATTTTTAAATCCTGAAGTTAATTTACTAATTAACTACAAATAACTGATTTTTTACTATTCGAATTAGTGGATTACTTTTAACTGAAGATATTNATTAATTTACTAATTAACTACAAATAACTGATTTTTTACTATTCGAATTAGTGGATTACTTTTAACTGAAGATATTAGTAATTTTATTTTTCTACTGATTCCGATTGGAGCAGATTCAAATGACAATCAGTAGATATTTACTGATTCCGATT
>NQII01010236.1:0-36246 GCA_002778355.1 Clitarchus hookeri | reverse complement strand
TCACAACTGTTTACTTATCACTTTTAAGTCCTTCGTATAAGCACGGAACTACTTTACTCCCGTTGTTGCCAACTTTACTGGGCACATGTCAGTCAGTGCGTTCGCTAAAATATTTGCAAATAGGAGCGGTGATATTTTTCAAAGTTTGATTTCGAAAGTGCTTAGTTGACTGTGAACAGACTATAGAGGAACGTACGCATGAGAAGCGATTCGTATTTCACGCACTGAAAGGAGCGTTGTTTAGCATCTGCAAAGCATGCATTCTGTGTGTGGTACAGCTTCCTCGCGTGGCTATGCAGGCGGCGATGCGACAAGGCATTCCATCATACAGATGGCGGACAGTGTCCTGAGGCACACACTACCGTCATTCCTGCAACTCCACAAACATATCAGTAAGTTTTGGGCAGGTGGTTGGCGTTGGCGCACACGTCACCCCATCGAATCCCAATCTTTTTCGACAGGGGACGGAACTAACATACGAAACCACAATATTTCATTGCCTAATTCAAATTTCTATTTTTTTACGTGAATACATAACAGGAGCTTGAGCAAACAGAAATAACAGCAGTCTGATTAAAAACATTTTCATGAACTGCAAACGTCTTAGAGCATATAAAATCACGAATATAAATTCGATAAATATAACAGTGATTCAACCAACGACAGTGATTCAACATGCCACGAATACACTACAGAAGGAGAAGATACTATCCAAGGAAGATATTTAGGAATATCGGAGGGCTTAGTACGGACATTTCTAAACAGGATGATGTTTGTGTCCAACAAGTTATGCAGTGCGAAGGAATGGTATCAACAACTTGTAGATCCTATTGCGCGAGGCGAGTTGTGTGGGCACGAGCATGGTATCGTTCGGCATGCTGGGCGAAATGGCAGAAGGTGCGGCCGCAGGACCTCAATAACATATCCATGTGCTGTCTTCGTGCCTTCGGCAACCACGAGACGTGACTAGGAGTCATATCTGCTGGCACCTCATACCGTGCCCGGGTCGTATGGCGTTCACGAATCACTGCGGGATCGTTACGTATCTCACTACAGCGCCAAACCCTGCAGCGACTATCACCGGCATTAGGAGTGAGGAAGGACTCATCGGAGAGCACAGTGCGTCGCCACTTCTCTGTCCAACATCGACGTCCTTGACACCATCGACTGAGCGGCGCAGGATGCCGAGGTGCCAAAGGCAAATGGCGCTGTGCATGCCGTGTCAGATGCACACTTCATTAAACTGTGTATATCAAGTGGCTCTTGTTGAGACCGGCAAGTGCAGTGTAGCTCCCGAAGACTGCAGGATCTCTCTAGATGTGGTGTCACGTTCTGCTACCTCACGTTGGCGGATACGGCGATCTTATTTATCTGTAGTGCGTGTGGCGGGACGAGTACATCCTCTATGTGACGTTTGACGTGTACTTATACACGCCTGCACACGTCGCGTCACGATGACTCCACGGCTAAGATGAATGGCTATACGGCGAGCCGACCATCGGTCTTCAAACAGTCTGACCACACGACCAAGTTAAAAAAAGTCTTGGTGATGATACTCTTCGCGAGGACAACACCATGGCGTACTGTCATGCCTCTTAAGACGTAGACTTCTGTCTCTCTAGCCGGTTGTCTGACCCTTGTAAGTACTAGTTACTAGCCACAAGGGCCACCTATATCACGTCTGCAATGGCGTTCCTGTGAGGCTACTTTAACTACTTGCATTGCGCAACTGGTACTCCATGTGGTCTTGATTTAATTAAAAAAGGATGACACATTATTGGTGTAGCGATTTCCATACCCAACAGTATATTTGCAATGGTTTTTCTTGTAACTATACAAATTAAATATTTTATCTTTACGACATGCTGCTTTATGAAACATTCAATGATTTTTATTTGGTTTTATGCTTTTAACAAACTTCAAGTCTACAATATTTTCTTTTCAAAATTCAATATTAGGTTCAGACATTCCACATTACGCATCGAAAAATTTATTAAATTCGCTTGTGGTGTTACAAAAGCCATTTTGGCAAATAGCTTCCAAAGATTTCGTTGGAAAAATAAAGAAAATATTTACAGTGTAAACGTTAAAATTAAATATTTCTTTTTTTTTGCATTAAAATATAGATAACATGCTAGCTTTTGCATCATCGCATGTCAAAATTACATTTTATCTTTTTTTTCTGTGACATGCCAGTTATTTTTGCAATAATGCACAGTAGGTTTTGAGGAATGTCTAATATAACTAACGTTATTAATTATAATAAAGGAAAATTTATTTGATTTTGTCATTACAGTCCTCTACAAATGTTACGTTTTTAAGAAATAAAATAATTCAAACACAGCTGCTAACATTGCGTGCAGTAAGAATGCTAGATTATCACATTGCGACAGTTGGAATGGGTACTAGCTTGTATTTATAATTATCACACATAGTTTTTCGTTATGTAATACATTCATTGCGACGTTACAATCCCTGAAGGCGTATTCCGAGAAAACTTTTTATAGACTGTTCTAGGGTTAAAAAGTTATTAATGCATACAAATGTACACAGAGTATTTCGATGATATAGGCCTATATTTAAAAAAAAAACATTGTTTGCTTAAATGTCAGGGTCCATTCTACAAATGCAAGGGGTTAGGTAAAAATAACGATGTAGTGTCCAAACGTTTTTAGCGACACACACATGCACACTAACACAAGGCATGGTGGTATTGTAATTCGGCTTTCCTCCGAAGAGAGCGCTGAACGCTAACAGCTGGCCATCTCGCACGCGCGAACGCGTGCGAGAGCTTATACGTCATTTAGGCCATAATTATGGCCAGCGATCTAACCACGAGATTTTTCGCCGCGCACGAATATTTTATAGCACTTTAATTTTAGTGCGTGCAACCAAGTTAATCTCACAGTGCATTAAGGGAACGATATGAAAGTTGTGAGTTATTTTATTTGCAACGGCTTAACTTTCTTTCTCCTTTAGGTATACTAGGTGTCCGGCGATCGAGCCTGTCGGAGCGTTGAAATAATGTTTGAAAATGTAATATTTTAAATGTTCACATATAATTAATTCTTTCGATAGGAAGTATATTAACAGGGTTAACTGTTAAAAAAATTGCTTATTTGACTTACTTAAAAAATAAAACAGAATTTTTTGTGAGAAATTGCTTAGGAGATATGCCATTGAAGAGCTATTTCCTCTGTGTTTTCTTAGGGACATAAGCTCGGCAAGGGCATATTATGTCCAAGTTAACATTATATTTAATCACTTACCACCATTGCAAGTGTTATTTAAAGAACTCTTAAAATAAATGAAAGTCTTGGATTTTAAAATAATATTAATTAATTTCTCTCTGTTTTTCAGACACACCCCAACGATATAACTCAACGTGTGAGGAGTTGAATATTTCATTGTCCATTGCTTAATGCTTCCTCGATGTCTTCTGCTCACTTTTCCATGGCCAGTTCATCAGATGTGCCAGTGAATGGTTCTTAACAACACTCCGTGTTCAAGGCTGTGGGCATATTAACGTAAATCTGTGTTCATTAGTTAATCAAGATCTTTGGCGTAGTTTACGGTTAAGAGGTTGTTTTCCGCCATATAATATATTTTTACGGCGAGAATTTTCATCTTATGCCTCTTGCTTGACAGGCTTCAGGATAAAATTGAATAAATGAATGTTTGGGATTTAAAAAGCGATGGAATTTAGGCAAATATTTTTTCGTGTTACATACTGGCATCGTGTTGAAAGCGTTAATTTTCTTTTCACAAAACTCGTATCCTTTTCATCTTACGTAATAAATGAAATCATTTTCATTTCGCTATCACAGATACGTGAACTTAGATCTGTATTTTTCATAAGGCATATTACAAAGTTATGCAATAATTGCTGTGGAAGCTTACAAAGAATTAAAGGATTCAAGAATGTTCTCAAAATTTTCAGTATGTCTGGAATTAGCTATGATAAGGAAACGTTGATGCGTTATATTCCAAAGATACTTCTAAACCACGTTGATCTTTATTTATAACTTCATGAAAACATATTATGATATATCTACTATGGGTTCTAAAATCTTAGTCCTACTGATTACACATCCAGGATTTTTCTACGGAAATTTCCTAATGTAGAAAAATTCAACACAAAAATCTTGGACACTTGTAACATAATATGAGAAAGTGAAAGTTTTTTAGGAGCATCCATTGAACACAGTGGAGTGATAAGTCATCTCACTTACGCTTATATTTTTGACATTCGAAAGTCGCGGTTAAACACTTCTCCTTTAACACAGAATAATAATTTCCCCTTCTTTTACCTCTACTCAGCGTGTCTGAATTTTCGTCCTTTCCGGTCTTTTCCGTGTTCAGCGGTGATAAATGAAGAAGGCTTCCCATACAGGTATTTAAGGCGATTTCACGAGAAACGCTTCGACCTTATTACGGTTCCACATGCAAGACCGGAGCGTATTTTAAAAGACGTTCATTCCTCGTGCCTGCCTTTCTGTTTTCATCGTATTCCAAAAAAATTTTTACAGCTTATCCTTCGAGAAATTATTGCGTACGAAATTCCCGTACATTTGATTGAAATATTAGGCATTCTTTTGAGATTTCAGTCATTATATTTAAAAATTATTTCAATTCCAAATATATTTTCTTCCTATCTATAAAGTTGCCTTTTTTTTATTTTTACTAATGTTCATTTATTTGTTTATTTATCTACCCCGATCTTAGGTAGAAACCTGTTATTTATTTTAGCAGGTTACCAACTAAAAGCTATATTTTAAAGCACTCTCACTCTCAAAAAATGTTCAAATAATAAATTCAAACTTTATGAAAAACGTTTTATAGGCCAAGGAAGTAATAGTTAACAAGGAAAACTGTACAATATCTGCCTAGTTTATAACCCTTTTTAAGAGTCAATATTGAAAATGTGGCGGAACCAAAAGTGTCAAACCCTTGTCACGTACTGCATAATTCACGATACGTTATCACAGCTAATGAACTGCGTCTTAATCGAGGACACGTGGCATTTCAACGGGTAACGCGTAACCTGTGACGAGCACTGTAAAATATTCAGCGAGCTCTGGTAATGGACCCGCTCGACAAGTGCAGCATGCAGCACTTCAAGAGAATTTGGCCGGACGCCAGGGGGGACATCATCCATCAGAGGACATCATCCATCTTCCGTCGGTTGCCGGGGTCCAGCAGTCGCCCAGAAAGTAATTATCTTCCGAGGAAGTGTTGAAAGAACCATTACTTTATTCCGGAGTTTGTTCAGAGGCGAAAGAAAGCTCGGTCGAGTCCGTCCGAAGGACCATAATTACTCTGAAAAGTAAGAGCTACGCGAGAGTTTATTCACACTCAATAAAATGGTCTTCTGTACTTTTTTTCCACTTGATTTATTTTCGTTGGCAATGCACCATCAAATAATAATTATTATATCTTTCCAAAGTTTAGTTTCGGTGGAGTTGATCACTTAGGTGCCACGCTGATGAAGACCCAATGAGAAAGCGGAAACGACAATGGTTCAAATCAAATTACGGCATTACAAATTACATAATGAGTGCCTTGTTATTTCACCTAGAGGTACTGAAACAAATATGAACACCATTTCTTTGTGTTATTGTGGAGATTACAAACTTAGTCTGCGTCCTCTTTTCTTTACAGTGTGGCAAACAATTGTGTAGAATATTTATAGAGAGGGATGCTTCTGGACAAATTTTAGTTGCAAATTCGGAAATTTGTGAGCAGCAAACAGAAATATACTATATTTGTAGAAAGCTAATAAAAAATACAATAATTTAATTACAATAGCAAACAATATTTAATTTTGACACGACTCTGATTTGTGATCAAAACAAATAAAATTGAGAATATGCCATCCAAGAGTTACTGAAAGTAAATATATTAATTTTACTTGTATCATATATATATATATTTTATATATATATATATCTAGATAACTGTAGGATCTCTTTTACCTATGCACACATTACGTATTGTGTGACGTCATTTTGTTTCGCTGAATCGTACCTAGGAGTCATTAAAAAAAAAGCTACTGATACAGCCACATGGAAGACAGGTCAGATATAATTGTAAGTTCTGCTGGCACCTAACGTTCAGTTGTTTTTTAAATACGCTGGGGAGATATTACAGGGAATGAAGGCATGGCTGGTTTTTAGATCAAAACACGGCAAGAAAATGATTGCGATTATTCTCCAAGCTCTACTTGTCACATCTGCTGTGATACTGATGTGATAATCATTCTCCAATCTCGGCTAAACAGGTTCGATTCCTGGCGAGTTCATGCCAGAATTTTGGTTTGTGAAAAACAAGTGGACGTTTCCGCCGTCCATTGGATTTTCTTGAGGTATTCTTATACCACTCACCATTGCATTCCATTGTTCTTTCATGCTCACCTAGCTTGACCGCAATGGGCTTTAAAGAGCTGCCCAAGTCCTTCTTTCTCTTTGTCTCTCCCCCTTTCTTACTTTTCACATAACATGAAAACTCAGCGTCTAATATACCATTGAACATACAATCGCCCTCAGCGAGTGTAATGAACAAGAGCGTAAGCAAAAATCTGCCACGAAAGCCAAGTCAAAATTGCTCATACAAGCAATGAAGAACTGCAAAAATTAAAACAAAATCTTTAGTATCCATTATTGAAATTAAGGGGTGTACGTTAGAATGATATATGGTGTACTATCATTACCATGCCCTAAACTAATCTCTATTATAGGACCACCTCTGGGGTCCCTTCCCAAACTTGATGCAAACAAAGATGTGGTCGTTGTTCTAGCAGCGGAAGAGTATGAAAATATAGCATGTATTACGGTATTCCATACAAAATAGGGTATGCAAAGTTTCACACTGTACTAAAGGGCCAAGGCAAACACGCTCGTCTACTAAACACACAGCTGACCCACCTATGTACTGTCCTACATTCTAACCACGCGGGAACACCAAATATTTGGCTGTTTATTTAAAATGTTGTGACACTCTGCACTTCAGTTTGTTTACAGTTATGATTTTCGCGCAGCAAACAAAGCATTGTACGTTGGGAATGAACATGGTCCACGTGCCACCTGCCGATGAAAGCCCTTTAAGAAGTATCTAAGAATCGCGTCATCTTTGTGTTTTTCCCTACCTGTGTAACCTGATCTCACATAAATCACCCGCTTTATACTACCTTAACGCGGTCCGAAGATAAATTTTTCGTCACAGCACAACCGATTATGTTCAGGGAGTTGTGGCGGTCGAAGTATCCCTGACATACTTATTATATTCAGGGAGGTGTGGAGTTCGATGTATCCCTGACACACCGATTATGTTCAGGGAGGTGTAGCGGTCGTATCCCTGACACACCAATTATGTTCAGAGAGGTGTGGCGTTCAATGTATCTCTGAAAAAATCGATTATGTTCATGGAGGTGTGGCGGTCGATGTATCCCTGACATACCAATTATGTTCAGGGAGGTGTGGCGGTCGAAGTATCCCTGACATACTTATTATATTCAGGGAGGTGTGGTGTTCGATGTATCCCTGACTTACCGATAATGTTCAGGGTGGTGTGGTTGTTGATGTGTCCCTGACACACCAATTATTTTCTGGGAGGTGTCGCGGTCGATGTATCCCTGACATACCGATTATGTTCAGGGAGGCGTGGTGGTCGATGTATCCCTGACACAGGGAGTACTGACACTCCCTTATTTTTTCATTTCCATTTTTTATAATGAATAATTTTCAAAGTGTAAAGATATACGCTTGACTACATTAGACTTAACAAAAAACAAGTTGTCATATTTCTCTCATGTTCCTTCTCAAGTCTTATGAAAGCTTGCATATTTTATAAGGCGAAAATGAAGTACACATTTGCACGTTGCAGCCGTAATGTGCTCACTTGTGTGCCGTAAGTTAACATCTAAACTGTTCTTATTAAATATCTCAAAACACGAAATACCTTTGATTTCAATTAAAATATAGGATTAACTTATATAAGAACCCGAAGAATACTGTATATGTCGGAGTGGTGTATTTCACTATAACTATTAGTTTAACCTTACATAGAACTGCTGCTATTTCCATATATAAATAATAATAATAATAATAATAATGAGACTTGCTAAAGGTGATGAGGACTAGTATTGAGTAAATAAATTTTATCAGATACTACAACAGCCTATGCCGCAACTGAGAATTTTAATTATGATGGAGTTTAGCATTGCATTAAAATTACCTTATACTTACTGAATCAATAAGACTGCCCGAACATGTAGTCAGATATGGGTGCAATTTGACGTATTAAAACATTTACAAACCAGGCGAAAAATCACTTAAAAAGGGCGGCAACAGCACTATAAAAAAATTAACCGTAAAAAGGAGTATGACAAGTTCGTTTTAATAAAAGTTATGCAATTTGGTATGTTCATACAACAATTATGTCATCACTATTTTAAAAATGATGACATATTTTGCAGTATT
Source organism: Clitarchus hookeri (assembly GCA_002778355.1). Lineage (NCBI taxonomy): Eukaryota > Metazoa > Arthropoda > Insecta > Phasmatodea > Phasmatidae > Clitarchus > Clitarchus hookeri. The sequence continues at coordinate 27,769 of NQII01010236.1, read as the reverse complement.
TACTATATTTAATTGTTTATCTCAAAAGTAATTATATAATTTAAGCTGTACATTATATTTACTATAGGATATATTTGATAACAACAAACTCATTTTTATAGAGCACTCCTACTCGCAAAATATATCTCTTAATTTAATGGATCATCCTAGGACGTCCATGTTAAGTTAGGTACGGCTTGGCGTCTTTTCGATAGCAAGGTCATTAAAGAGGCAGTAAGTTGCCCAGAAAAGCAATAAAGGGGAAATAATCGGCTATGTCCAGTATTATGAACTCTTCCCACCATCTGCCTGGAGTGATTTCGGAAAACCATGGAAACCGAAATTAGGACGACCAGGCTGGGAATCGAACGGAGGACCACTCGAGTGCTGGTCTAATTGTTTTATCACGGCCGCACCAGTCTCGATTGCCTACTGAGGCGGAGCATGGAAGGCGGAGCGGAATACGTTTGCGCCCAAACCCCGATGTAAGTCAACGTGGACCAAGTAAATATTAAAATTAATATATTAAAACTTCCTCGTTAATTACAGAGCCATCTACGGAAATGTGACGTGAATGCACAGAAAAAGAGTTTATAACTATAAAAATATGGAACGTTAGCGAGTAAACGCGAAGCGCTGGTCCCCACTATAATAGGAAAATGATGGTTCTTGCGATAATTATATTATTAATTCCACCAATCCTATAAGTTAAGGAGCCTTTAGCAGATAGAAGCACTTTAAAGCCAAAGTGACAAGACACTAACAATACGTTTGTGTGTGCAGCAAATAAAACCAGTTTTCTCTGCGCTGAATAAACCAGACACGGTGTATTAGTAGATTCCGAGTGGCATAGCTAGTTTTGAGCTTCGATCGACGGAGTGAGAAGTTCTGAGTTTGAATCCGGGAGGGACCCGTTCTGTAAAATAATATTCCTTTTTAACGAGTTGCAGGCTGTCGAACTGGACGTCAGTAAATTTTAAAATGCACATTAATAAAATTACGTGGTTTGGCTTCCTAACGATATTTTTAAACTCGTTGAAAATTTTGATGAATACAAACAGCAATGTTGTGTATTAATTTATTTTATTCTCAGCAAAATAACATCACATTGATTACTACTATCCATGTGTGTATATAAGTCTATTGCAAGTTATAATTATAAAAAAAATGATTTCAAATAAGCTAAAGTAGGGAAAAACGTTAATGCGCAAAATTATGTACAATCCGTATAGTTACACAAGTTGTGCGATTCGCAACGAGTGCGTTCCCGCGAAGATACGCAATTAATTCTGCACATTTCTAAAAATGTTTATTACCGCAATTAATGAATCATCCATAATTCAGCGAACAATTCCTGATAATATTTCGTTACCTGCTGTTTTTCCGTAATGTGAAGAAAATATTTTTGGCAGTGCGCTTCAGTCATGTCGTTTCGTCTTCCTTAGACTACTTGAGGAAATCTGTAAGTCATAAGCCAACATTTATTACACAAAAAAATTACAGGAAACATTTTCGCAGCCATAAATACATTTTTACTGTTCACTATCTATTGTTACCGAGTACCATGGCCAAATACTAGGAACAAAATTTTGCCTATACCGATGAAATAGCTTTCTAAAATTGCGTGATTAATAAATGCCTTGGAAAAAAAACGTTCCTAAACTCAAATTTAAAAAAAAAGATCTGTGGACACACGAAAATGTGTTTCCCAGTGCGCAAAAAAAAAACCTACACATATGTTTATTCATGTAACATGTAGTAAACATGTAAATGCCTTCATTACATGTAAACATCTTCAACTGCTGGTCAAAAATAATTTAATCCGAAAAACAAAACAGGGAAAGTATAATAATTATCTGTGTTCGGACATAATGTATTTTATACGAGACAAAACTGGCACCCGCCACTGGCGCCAGGCGTCGGCGCCCCCATGTTGTGACGTCATCCGACCACCATGCTCGATCAAGGTTACCATTAACCGTGAACCATGACCTTGATCCTGTACCTGAGACCTTAAATTGCCTTAAATCCAACAATTTAGAAAATTTGCACAAAAATTATAAAATCTCCAAAAAAATTATAACAAATATATTTTTAAAATTTATTTTATATGCACATGTAGGAGATCCGGGGTTCGATGACAGGTGGATCGACTAACCTCCCGACACAACCGGTCCTCGCCAGGTCAGCCAGTGTCCATCTCGTCAGCCATGTAAGATGTTGATGACCTTGACCTTCAACCTTTGCATTGGATGACCTTGAAGCTAAAAAATCCAAAAAAAAATCGCCTAAGAAATTGAAAACAACAAAAAGAAAAGTTAAAAATCGATAATAAAATTGCATCGATGACTTTGACCACCATGTCGGATGCCAGTGACCAAGAACCCAATGACCTTGAAAACAAACACCCAAGAAAAATTATAAAAAAATTTAATAAAATCATACAAGTCGGCTAGCGTATCACGTTACTGACTGCGAACCCCATGTTGGATATAGGTGACCTTCACCTTTTACTTTGACCTTGGACTCGTGCATATGACCTTAAAAACTTTGAATACAGAAAAATTGCCAAATTGTTTAAAAATTACCCCTAAAAATATAAAAACTGCAAAATGAATATTTAGAAAACAAAATGTATTTAAAAAGTTATGTGAAAATTTCATTAAAAATCTTAATTTTGAAAGTTTTGCTTAGAGGGGGTGGGACGGGAGCCAACCAGCCCCCATCACACAAATACCATATTAAATCCAAGTGACCTTAACATCGGCCTTTAACTTGACACATGTCCATAATCTTGAATAACCTTAAACCCCAAATATATAAATAATTAAAAATTTATTTCAAAAATTAAAAAAAGTATTAAAAAAAATTTATAACAAAACTTACATTTCCGGAGGTTACCACAGCACCATGTCCAGCAGACGACTGACCCTCACCAATGTTTCTCATTGGTTGATTACTTGTGTTCGCTTCGCCACGCGTGGTTTTTATAGGTAGATAACTCACACTCGTTCGACCCGCCACCATTGTTTCTCATTGTAATAACATTCCCCTTCCCTTACTGATACTATTTACTCATTCTGTGGAATGCACTCGATCCATCATTTAAATTTTTTCGTTAGTCATTTGTTTACTTTTTCATCACAAAGATGATGCTACTGTTTTAATTATAGATTTCACTGTCAGAGAAGCTATCGATTTAGCCAACATGTTGGCTGTTGTCGACCTTGACCTTGACTCCAATTACATAGAACTCGAAAAATCGGGCAGCATCACAGTCCATACAATTGTCCATTACTAGCTAGTCATAACAAGAATCCATACATACTAACCATACTAGCCAACGAGTGACTCCACCTAAGATACTACACCCAAGACTTACTCCGCCCAAGACTTACACCACCCAAGACTCACTCCACCCAAGACTCACTCCACGCAAGACTTACTCCACTCAAGACTTACTCCACCCAAGACTTACTCCACCCAAGACTGATTCCTGGCGATGTTAACTGAGCATAAAACTAGCTCCTGTCGAGACCAGTTCCTGCAAAACTGACTAGAACAACCGCAAGAGCAAAACGCCATACCACCCACCTATACAAACGATGATAAATAATCTCGAATAAAATCTGTAATAATAGTTTCGTAGCTAACCTCTTCGAACCAAATCTTCAGAAAATTTGCGCAAAACATAAGTCAATACCAAAGGGGCATAATAACTTACCAAGCCAACTGACCAGGCCAACCAACTAGTTGCGAAACATTACCAATGATTCGATCGATCCTTAGGTTTTCTCCCACGCATATTTATAGAAATTACATTTGTTTGCCAACTGTCTCCATGTTTGTATATTTCGACAGAATTAGTGTTATTTATGCGGTCAACTATCCATGCATTTTTACACTAACGACTTTATTATCATTTATATGTTGTTCTTTTAGTTGATTATCGTGTGCTCATAGCACCACTTAAAAATTGAGAGGGATAAAAGTATACGATACACAAAATTCAAGAAAAAACATTTGTTTATAATAACATTTTTTTATTATTTTGTAATTATAATTTCATAAAAAAGCAGACCATCACATCATGCGATAATCTCCGTTCCTTCGGTTTAATAGGGATTGAAGATATCTCAACAATGAGTGATAAATACCCACGTTTTTGAAGGTCAATAAAATATCTGAGTCCATCTACACAGATCATTCGGGTCTTCGATAAATAGGTAGCCAGTATTATCGGCGTCTTCTGCCTTCTTCGTGTCGCTCATGCCAGCAATTGTGTTGGAGGGGTGTGTCAGTGAATCGAGAAAATCGCCATCACCGTCGTCAACAGTATCACTGTCTTTATGTTCGTTTTCATCGTTATTGTCTTCATGATCGCCTTCACTTCCTGTGTCATCCTCAATATCAAATTTACTTTTCTTTAGAGCAGTTGTAGTATTCTCATCAGTATTTAGAGCCGACGATCGGTGATTTTGAAGTTCGTCGACCTCACACGAACGTCTTGCAAGTGCACATTCTGCCCTGGCCGACTCTACAGAACTCATACCGTTTTTAGCATTAACTGTCTCATCATAATCACATGTCGAATCAGTACCCACAGATGCAGCAAAAGGTATTTCCGGAAACTCTTTCTGACTCCCAGTAGACGAATCCGTGCATATCTCGGTATGTTATTTCAATGAATCGTCTTGCACAAACTGCATGGGACCAATGTCGCAATGCTTCATCTCGCGAAAAGGGCGTTTCGTACAGGCCGTTCTCTCATTCCGACGAGCATTTTGACCATAGGTGAAAACTCGATCGCAGAACCAGCACTGGCGACAACCAGCGATGACGCTGATCGCGGCTCCGTGATCGTCGAGGTCAAAGGAAGGCTTTCGTCGTATTCGCAATTTATCTTCGTGGTATGACGAGAAAGCGCTTCCAAATGAAGGTTCACCTCGAGGTGTTAGAACGTCAACATTAATTTTTTCTATATAAATGCGGTTCTTTTTACAGCAAGAGCTTAGCTTCTGCTCCAAAATAATAGTCATTTGCGAAATCCTGAAACGTGTATTCCGTTCTCGTCTTTAGTATTCTTCGTCAAAAACACTGTATTAAAAACATGAAGCAACGCAGTTCAAGCGAAAGTTCGGAGATAAGCATAGAAAATTAACCACATAAGGACAGAGTACCGCATTTGTACTCATTTAGTTTAACAATATTTTGCATGAACACTATTTCTTACCAGACATTACTCAGACCACTTTTTCCTGTCTGATTATATTCATTTTAATTATAACTATATACATTATTATGATTTAATGATAAACTATAAATAAAAGTTCAATTAAACAAAAAAAATTAAATCTTAACGGAAATATAAAGCTCACGTAACACAAGCCATATTTAGAAGTTTTCTAAACCACTATCAAATAATATTGTTATATTAGAGATGTATGAATGTGGATAAAGCGACGGAGGCAGGTATGTCAGGATCGTGGTAAATGGAGGTCCATAATCTCTGCCTACCCCTCTGGGCGACAGGCATGACGTGTATGTATGTATGTAATAAATGATAGTAGTTTACTTATTTAATATCATATAATGTTGTAATTGTTTTTTCCCAATTTATTTATTAGTGTATCGCTGTAAAAACTTAATTGTACCCGGACGAAGCTGGGCAGAGTCGTGAGTTATTCCTATATGATATTTTATGATTTAATGATAAACTATAAATAAAAGGTCAATTTAACAAAAAAATTTTTTTTAAATTTTATGTAAACGGAAATTTAAAACTCATGCAGCACAAACCGTATTTAGGAAACAAGCAAACACGTCATACATAGTGTGAAAATTCAAAAGTTCACTTCAAGAATTATGAAGTTAGCGCGAACATGGTGTAGTAGACGATCCTGCCTGCAGCCAACAGGACGAAGACGCACGTGCAGGATCGATGCGCTGCCAACCTCCCCCTGTAACCACCTGCTCTCCGCACGAGTCAGATCACTAACGTTAACTGCCCATTGGTGCCACCTGGTGAGCGAAGCCCCTACCGGAGGACTCCCTGGTCACAACTCTAATTGCTTCTCCGGGATGGCGCCGAAGGTCAAAGCAGCCGGGGCCCGATGTCTTCGTCACGGAGTCGTATCTGGACGTGACATTGCAGGAGGATGTTGCGCTGGGGCTTTACCCTCCGCTGCCCGAGCGCAGGACTCAGTCACACGCACTCATCTCGCCAAAGATGGAGTACACGCGCCCTTTCCGTCCCGTTTGAACAAAGGAAACGATTGGCCTTGAAACCAATACACGCTGTTCACGGTAAAGGAGGCACTTTTGAAGCAAACCTTTGAGAAAATAATCACTGCCTCTATCTACACACACGATGATTCACTAGGAGTTGCTGCTAATCACAAAGATTATTACGTAAGTAGTTTGGAGAAAATTATGTCACAGACATGAGGGCTTTATTCACATTATTTTAAAAAGTAATTCAAAAAATGGGAAACGCAAACAGTGAACAACTCGTGACACGTTGCTGCCCGTTTGAATGTTGCTGTGAACTGCGCTTGACCTTGAACATCGTGAAGTGTGGCTGGTTCACTGTGTGCTGTGTGAACACGGTGCGTTCCTAATTCTCATTGAATAATACGCAATATGGTTGTTTTACGCTCAACTGTAAAGAATAAAATCTTATAATAATTACAGTATGTTATTTTACTTCTGAAGGGGTTATTATTTTTAACTCCAACATCCAAATTTTTCGAATTTTGTAAATTTTTAAAAAGGGCCCAAATATATGTCAGATTTTGCTCCGAATGACTTAATGAATAAGCCCTGTGAGTGGCAGTAACTCCTAGTGAATCATCCAGTATTAAGAATGTTCATTGTAAAGTGAGCCCTTTCAAAGTCAGCGATTGAAAAATGTCACTGCCCCTATCTGCACATATANAAAGAATGTTCATTGTAAAGTGAGCCCTTTCAAAGTCAGCGATTGAAAAATGTCACTGCCCCTATCTGCACATATATTTTAACGGCGCGAAGACTGGCATGCTTGCAGTAAATTTGGGAATGGAGGGAAAGAGGTTCCATGTCTTGACGTTGAATCAAAAGCATTAGGTATACATTCGTAAATACTAAAATTATGTATTTTATTTTTTGTTTTTTAAATGCATTAAGGTGTAAGAATTAGCAAATTTGTAAAATACCTACTTGCCTTATATTTAGTTTCACAGTTTCCCTTGACCGAGGAAAGAATAAAGTGATCAGACCAACAGAAAAGTTAATTTTACTTAAACTGGAAGAATACAGGATGTTCATACAAGTAGATCTTACCAACAGACATCTTCACGGGCGACTGCGGAGATACACTCCGGGTTTAAAAATGAAATGAAAACCGGAGAAAGTCAATTTTAGAAATCGGGTGGACATGGAAGAGTGTATTGTGAAATTGTGGGATATCAGTGGCTTTGAAGTGGCCTCCACAATGTGGGAAACTTGTAGGTCGGGCCACTAAATCTTTCCACCTGCATCTCATTAGATCGCAAAGGGAAGATCTCACGGCTTCGGCTTCCATTCATCTTTCACCAATTAGTTAACCGTGAACATCATCTACAGTAATACTACATTACACACTGGCAGGCAGGCCACGGGTTAGAGTNCACCAATTAGTTAACCGTGAACATCATCTACAGTAATACTACATTACACACTGGCAGGCAGGCCACGGGTTAGAGTCGGAAGCAAACTAATGAAAATAGTTCAAAACATCTGATGTATTGCGAATATAATATTTAAATTTAAGGCCACTGAAGTATGTGTGTCTTATTTTAAAGTATGAATTTAAATATTAGTAGCACATTTCATGTTCCCAACATTTTCACGTTTTCAGTTGGATGGCGCGCGTATAAAATGGTTATGCCAATGGCAATGGTAATTTTATGTATGGCGTAAAGATACAAAACGAGAGGAAAAGAATATCTTACGGAGTACTTTCGCAAGTGCTCATTTAACTGCTTACGGAAGAGAACGTGAAGCAAATCTTCCTTTGTACCACTCCCGAACGAAGAGGAGTGACCGACGGCTGCACTATGAAGCTTCTTGCGTTCGTAAATGTTTTGACAACACTGGCAATGTGATTTTGNCACCAATTAGTTAACCGTGAACATCATCTACAGTAATACTACATTACACACTGGCAGGCAGGCCACGGGTTAGAGTTGGAAGCAAACTAATGAAAATAGTTCAAAACATCTGATGTATTGCGAATATAATATTTAAATTTAAGGCCACTGAAGTATGTGTGTCTTGTTTTAAAGTATGAATTTAAATATTAGTAGCACATTTCATGTTCCCAACATTTTCACGTTTTCAGTTGGATGGCGCGCGTATAAAATGGTTATGCCAATGGCAATGGTAATTGTATGTATGGCGTAAAGATACAGAACGAGAGGAAAAGAATATCTTACGCAGTACTTTCGCAAGTGCTCATTTAACTGCTTACGGAAGAGAACGTGAAGCAAATCTTCCTTTGTGCCACTCCCGAACGAACAGGAGTGACCGACGGCTGCACTATGAAGCTTCTTGCGTTCGTAAATGTTTTGACAACACGGGGAATGTGATTTTGTTTGGTGCATAATTCATCAGGAATTAATGGTAAACAGAAAATATTTATTTCTAAAATTAATGATTCTTGTAACATAACATGACTGTATTTTAATTATATTGTTATGGCGGCAAATTTTCAGATTCGTTGAGGGCAGATAAGTTTGAATATGTGCGTTACCTTTAATCTGAAAACATTTGTTGATCATTGTGGGTAACATCAATTTTGAATTATATATCTCTTTTATGTTCCTTTGCCTCGTCACTAATAATTTCATTTGAAAGCTCTGAAGTTGCATTTATGTGACCACAGGAAAAAAAATGTGATGATCTGACTTGTTTTTGTTGTTTATGGAAATAAATTGCTCCACTTACAATTTTTCTTTAATGGGAAAACTTAACCGCAAAGTAAAATTACAAAGCTCTCCCAAAACTCATTATGTGGGAGAAAATCATATGGATGAAGTTTCCTTAGGAAAATATTACAACAGATAAGTATTATCTTCCATTATATAAAGAAATATGTTTGTTATACCAACGTAAGATATTTTTTCTATTTTTATTTCTAGCAGATATCAGTAAAACAAGACACTTATAAATTTGAACAGTGACACATCGGTGCCCCGCCTTTTCACAAAACCCCTTCATTTATCTCATAGATATCCAAGTTGGTAGGTATAGTTAATTTTGTGCATGTTATTCATATCTATCGATATTATGTCTTATGCAAGTTTGGAGGTATTTTTATAGAGAAGTTTTCTTTTATGTTATCCCGTACGTTATTTTGTGTAATGTCATTGTATTAATCACCATGCTTATTCGTTTTGGCACCTATAGCAGTTGAATAGTACATGAAGATTAACAATTAAAAAAGAGTAAAAAATTAACTTCTCTCTACTTAATCGACTTTGCTAATCTTTCCCAATGTCATGCTCTGTACGATTAATCACAACATACCCCACGAAAGCAAGTTATTAAAGAATACCACAGGAGTGAGGGGGCCTCCACCCAGGCGAGCTGGGTTCGATTCCCGGCAGGATCATCCCCGGATTTCTGCATGTGGTAATCATGCCGGACAATACCTCTGGTCGGTGGATTTTCCCGGGGACATCCCGTTTCCTCCGCCCTTGCATTCCAGCACTGCTCCAAACTCACCTCACTTCACCCTCATCGGCTCTTTAAGACCTCGATTTTAAGAGCCACCCACATCTCTCCACTCTCCAAAGGAGGGATTGATTGATACATTGAAGACGCTACCTCTCTGTAAGTACATGTTTTGTTGGTCCGAGGCATAACAACACTGGAGCACCGGGGATGAGAGTGTCAGATCCATCAAATATCTTGTCATTTCTGCAGGAAAGGCACTAAAGTGGAGAGGAATCTTTTGGTTGTTCAGTCTTGAGCCACGGTTCATTTTAACGGTCAAAGCTATTTAAAGCAATGTTAAATTTAATTTATATCGATTCCCACGTCTTTAAATAAAAGTAGTGATTTAATGAGTCCGATAATTATAGTTTGCTTTTCATCGAATAGGTGTTTAATATAGCCGAAGCACGCTGTCAAATGAAAAAAAGAACTAATTATTTTCTATTTAGCCCACCTGTGCTTCTTAAATAAACATGGCTGCTGGATCTAGGAAAAATTCATATACTTGTAGTGTTGGAAGTCGTAACAGCTGACCACCTTCACATACTCAGAACTCTTACGTTCACTTCCTAGTCGAGACGAAGTAAATGGCCCCTCAGGTCTGTCGAGAACTATGGAATACTTTCGAGTCAAGACGAAGCAAGCTAACCACTGAGATGTATCGCCTTTATTGAAAATACAGTGCACCCGTAGACCCAATTGTGTACTACTCACGTCATCGTATTATTGTAACTTATGTACTACATGTACTCCCTTGTAACAATTTAAACTTTTAGAAATAATTACACTATGAAGAGTTAAGGCCTTCAGCGCCAATGTGAATGATGCGAGGTACGGACATTGCAGCGAAGAAATACAATGTTAGGAGAAGCTGGAGCACCCAGAGAAAACCAACCAGCTAAAACAAGGTCCGCAACTATACTCGTACGCGAAAATCAGAGTTTGGCATAAACGGGATTCAATCCCTGCCTACCTTTGTGGGAGGCAAATAGCTGGCCATTTAAAATATCACAGTCGCTGATTCAATATCAGATTTGTAATGCGCTGCACCCAGATACATATCATAGGACGGAACCATTTTGCTGAAGAGCAAGGCTGAAGTTCGGCGAACACGAAGCTGTTTGGCTTCTACGTACTAAGCTATTCTGCGTCCTCGGCAAGAAGTAAAGTAATATTTTGCTACCCAAGGGAGAAAGTTCGGGCCTGGAGGGAGAACGCAAAACTTTACTGTAGCTAGCAGAGTGCGGGGTTTTACCAGGAGTTAATATAATAATACACAGCGGCAGCGGAAAGTTCGTATCTTAGCTTCCGCTTTAGTACACGAGACAAATTATGTACTGTGTAAACTAAACTAGGTGGTTGAGTCCAATTATATTTACAGTTATACAATAAAAAAAAAATCATTTTACGCCTACTTAACAAATTTCTCGTTCTGAAGACAGAAATAACGGAAATAAAGACTGTTGCCATTAATATAGCTTCAAATGTATTTATATTTTTTCTTACGTTCCAAGCTTTCTCATTCATCAGTCATTTCTTATCGAAGTAAAATCATGGTAGTGTTTTATTATGTACAAATTGCACAATGGTGTATGTATGGAAGGGACATGAATAAAACATCCCTATCAAGAAGTTACAGGTTTAGTTTTTGAGCTTACGTGGGCTGTTCACGCTAAAGTGAACACTTTTGAGTCCCTAGTAATAAATTTTTTAGCCATTTTTTATCCTTCAACAACTTTTTAAAATAAATATTACCATGCAAGTAATAAACACAGTGTATATATTCCACCGCACTCGGAAGTAAACGTCTAAGCCTAAAATAAAATATATTTATTCAATATTATTCGAAATGAGAGGGCTTTCAAAAATTCTCAATGTACCATGAATAGCCTATAATACTCTTTTAATGATGTTCTTCACATTATTTGGCATATTTCATTAGGTGACTGTCTAAATATGCTTTATTAAGGATTTTATATTATTAAGTAGTAAAAGTAAACTAACCTTAATTTTCTGAAGAATTTGTGTTAAGTAAGTGTATCAAACGCATGACCACTGTTTTTCTTTAATGGCCTCGGCCGCAGCGGAAAAATGTTATGTTATGTATGTATGACATACTGTTCAACTTGTAGACGTTATCTGTTACTAACTTTTCCTCAAATAAAATATTTTTATATCGCATGGTTTTTGCAAAATGATGTCAAAATCATAATTGTATTGTTTTAGAAAGGTACAAATTATGAAAACCATCTTACGTACAAAAATGAGATAATTCACACAGAAAGAAGAAACCAAGAGCTTCACCAAGACGTATATAACACCGAACAAGGTCATGTTTTTGCAATTTAAAAAAATTGCTGAAAATAAGGAAATTTTTGCATATTTTTTATTTTTCGCTACACCAAAATTTTTAGAAAATATTTTTTGCTTAGGATGCCTTAAAATGAATTACGACAAGATATTTACGATGCCTTTTAAATTTTTTTGCAAATAGTTTGGATTGACTTTATTTGTACATTACACAAACAGTAAAATTTAGGTTTTGACGTGTCATTTTGCAAAAACCATGAAGTTTAAAAATATTTAATCGGAGGATTAGGTAGTCACAGATAATGTATACAAGTTGAACAATACATGGTTAAAATATTAAATAACACATTTTCTATGGAGGTTACTCTGATGCTGAAAATCTAATTCGGGCAGTAAAACAAAGCGTATCTTAACCTTACATTTAGTTACTTCAGTAATTTCCAATCCATTAATCTAACAAGCATAGCAAAATTTTTTAAATAAATATTTATTTAGTTTTGGGCCTTTCTGAAGAAAAAAATTGTAACGAAGTGCTTGTTATTACATGTTTCTAATAAAGCAAATAAATGAATTAAATATGTAGTACGTAGGAAAAGTTTATCTCTATCTTTGTATAAAGATAATAAATTTGGCTAACTGACTATAAAACAAGGAACCATAAAAGTGAACTTTCACAAAAAATCTACGTGCTACGCTTTCATAGCACAGTTGTTTAAGCGCTCATATTTTGAAACGTGATAATTATGCAGTGAATCTGAAACAAACGACTATTCCGCAACTGCGCTTATAATGAAAAACAGGTTATAAGGGCGCGTCATGATTCGTTTTAAGTGCTACGTTTATGAAATGCATCAACAACCATTCATCTCCGGCATTTTTGTTCGCGCGGGATTTTAGGGACATGGCGTAGTGGGAAGCGAAGAGTTAATGTTATTAGAGTGTGTGGAAACGCAATTCAGTGACATCACGTAAGCTATCGTGCCAAACCATCTCGCTACTAAGCCCTGTTGCTGTATTCGGTCGCCAGTCTGCTGATCGTNATCACGTAAGCTATCGTGCCAAACCATCTCGCTACTAAGCCCTGTTGCTGTATTCGGTCGCCAGTCTGCTGATCGTCAGCGCGCGGAAAAATAACCGCAATGCAGCCCAATTATGGATTAATGTGCGTTTAGAGTGCCGAACTCTGGCTTAATAGTCTATGGGTAATTATAGCGGGAACAGGGTGGCTACGTCAGTAAATAGGTGATATTTTAGCAACGAAATAAGCTGATAATGTGCCCTTATTATTGACTGTTGGTCACTGGAAATATGATTTCTGACTCTCTCTTTTTTTTTTTTTTTTTTTTTTTTTAGCGTGGATACGTTTCGAATTTAAGCCACTCCACGCCAAAGAAATATTACAAGTGAGTACTTTAGCGAACAGCAATGTATTCTGTTTAATTCTGCAACATAAATGTTCCAACGGCAGATTAAAAAAATTTCCTTTGGTTGATATTCATTTCACGTAAATTTAAACGGAAATCTGCGTTTCCAGCACCACACAGAAATTGACTCAATAAATAAAGTTGCATGCAGTGTTTCATTTGGATACGTACCGGAAAAAGTGTCTGATTTACGTAATTTGCTGTGCTAAAACATTTATAACGTCTGCTGGCTCTCATAAAGACGAAAAAANTTTTTAGCGTGGATACGTTTCGAATTTAAGCCACTCCACGCCAAAGAAATATTACAAGTGAGTACTTTAGCGAACATCAATGTATTCTGTTTAATTCTGCAACATAAATGTTCCAACGGCAGATTAAAAAAAATTTCCTTTGTTTGATATTCATTTCACGTAAATTTAAACGGAAATCTGCGTTTCCAGCACCACACAGAAATTGACTCAATAAATAAAGTTGCATGCAGTGTTTCATTTGGATACGTACCGGGAAAAGTGTCTGATTTACGTAATTTGCTGTGCTAAAACATTTATAACGTCTGCTGACTCTCATAAAGACGAAAAAANGAAAAGTGTCTGATTTACGTAATTTGCTGTGCTAAAACATTTATAACGTCTGCTGGCTCTCATAAAGACGAAAAAAGCATAAATGTTTAAAATAATCTTTACCTCCCGTATGGTGAAACCGAACTTTTTTCCAGTGATTAACCGTAAGTATTTTATGACTAAAGTCTCATGTTTCAAAAGTGTGCGTAAATAAATTACTAATGGTTTGCAACATATTTAAGCTTTTTACATATAACATCCACAAAACTTTGAAAATCAAATGTTGCGATTTTGTGTCGACAGAATTTCCCTTATCAGAACACGAAATTAAACTTAAAACGTTCCGCTGAGTATATGCGAAAAACGTGTCAGTTGCATGAATTACGCCTTACTTGTCTTGCAGTTATCTCTACGAATTCGATAGAGAGAGGGAGAGAGAGAGAGATATAGAGAGAGAGATTAAAATAACAATCCCGAGTGTATTCATTTTTATTAAACCAGGACAGCCGTTCTTGAATGCAGCTACGCTGGTTGGGCCGAAATATTTTCGTTTCAGACAGAGTGTTTTGTACAGTCTGTATTACTGCACTAGATGTAGCGAAAATTAACATTTACTGGTAAATCTTCCGTTCAAGGAAATATGTACATATTACTAAGCTGGCGAGTGACAAAAAATACTCTTAGATCTTGTGACATCCTCCTTATTGAAAAAAAGGTGGAGAAATTCATCTAGACGATACAATTATCAACGAACGTAATATTTGTGTTCGGGCTTCTGACTTTGTAAAGTCAGTTGCGAAACATAATATACAGTTCTGAGCGGCTCATCTTTAAAGTTGTGAAATGGCTGAAATTACAATTCTGGTTAAATGCAGACAGCCCTGCAGTTTGTTGTTTACTAGCTGCTAATCTTGGGTGTTCTTGAGCGACTTCGCTCATTACGAGTTTGGTATGACGCGAGAACATGAAACCAATGGACATGTTTACTATCAAAACTCGCTCGTGCATCATTAACATTGATGTAAGCTATCTATACAAAATACTTCCTATAGTTATAAACGTGCCTTTATACGGACTATAAAATGTAATATTATTTTTAATATATTTCTTCTGACAGCATCCTGGAGATAGACTGATGTCTTAGAAGGAAAAATTATTTCCTACAATCTAATTTAAATATAAACATACTCCTGAACGCTGTATAGACATCCAGCTCACAAACAAATACTGGATTTTAAACCAGAAACCCTCACACCGTAAAGTGAAGTCTCAGAACCCAAGCCAAATATGCTACCTAAATGTTAAAGGAAATGTGTCGTGCAAGAGTAGTGTTATGGGTGAACGTGCGTTCAAAGTTATTTAAAATTACTTGAGGGTAGCTATGACGCTAGATGGAGATATCTGAATGATTGCCTATACTAATCGCATGCAAATTTGACGCCCTTACTGAACTGGTTCACAGAACAGTGTTAAGAGTGATTGTCTTATTGTTTCGTACATGTTCATTAGTTAGAAACCCTCGAAACAATGAAAGTACCTCNTCACAGAACAGTGTTAAGAGTGATTGTCTTATTGTTTCGTACATGTTCATTAGTTAGAAACCCTCGAAACAATGAAAATACCTANAGTTAGAAACCCTCGAAACAATGAAAGTACCTCATAATAAATATGTGATAATTTAATCTTCTATACGCTGCGCAAATATTTTTCCAAACATAGACTGTACTTTAAGTTTTCTGTCAAAATATTACATCCACTGGTTTTGTCACATTTTTGTTGTACGATATAAATTTTTCACATTGAAAATATATTAAATTAAGGGAGTTAAGTTTTGTGATACAGTTAACAGTATAAGCAAATAGTTCTTCAAACAGTTGGGTGTATTATATTTTCCACGCCAAAGGAAAGTTACGTTATGAGTTCACAGCACTACAGACATCTTGTGGCTCTAAATCGGTCAATATAGGTTAAACTTTACCCACTGTTGCCCACACTTGGACTTCTAAGCTCATGAGGGTAGCTGATAATATGGAAACGCAGTTGCATGCTTGCGAGGTCGCGTGTTTTCAATGCAACAAATCAGTTATTTAAAGAATAACTAAGTTTTAGTATTTAAGTTAATAAAATACAGGTTTAAATAATTAGAAACGAATACCGGATAGAGAGAATACCACTGTACTCGTTAAAGGAAACACAACTCGCCCACACACAAAGTGAAATTTCATTAGGGGCTCTATGACCACATTTCATTTACGAGGCACCGCCGACATTTCAAAACGGGAGAATATTTACGTCCAGAGAAAACGTGAAGAAGCCGGATGTATTATTTAAGGGGTTTCTTCTCGCAATGAGGAGAGGGGGAGAGAACACTTTTTTTCCCCCCTCCCCGGGCAGTGAAGTCTGTTTGTCTGGCGAGGCCACGCCAACTCCGAAGGGAAATTAACTGGCGGGGGGAAAAAATGTGTGGGTTGGGGTGGTGCAGGGTTGGGTAAGGAGGTGGTGGGTTCGTCGAGGAAGAGAAGGGACGACGGGGGTAAGTGGAAAACGTCGGTCACGATACTTGCTCCAGGAACTCTCTGAAACTCTTGCTGGAGAAGGATTGGTCGGGAAACGTCCCGCGGGGGGAGGGGGCAAGGAGGTTGCCGGAGAACAGCGAATTGATCGCCGCACAAAAGTGCACATCTTTCCTTCTTGGGGCTGGCACCTAAACGCGCATCGAGGACCTCATCCACCCTTAAGCGCAGGGCACAGAACAGATGCGCCGTCTGCTGCAGTGAGTAGCTACGGGATTTCAAGAAGCGAGGGCTTTCTTTATTTCACTGGAGAGCAAAGTCCAAAGGGAATTGAAGTGTTAGTTGCCCGAGTAGCAACACACAGTCGTGGTTTTAATGATGGCCTCGCTGGATTACTACTGGCGCAGAAAACGTATGGTTCTACACAACTGGCCATGTTATTGTTAACTGCTGGCAACCGGACATTTGGCACGCCACTTACGGCAATGAAAATGCCCATGAAATTCTTCTTTCAGAGCAGGTGAACTACTAATGGTCCATAAATGGCTTACCAACTGTATTTCAGCAATGGCCGCACTTAAGCTATACATATTGCTGGCGAAAGAATGGGTAGCAATCCGTAGGCCACATGATGGTTGTGAAGTGGTACATCGATGGGGTCATTGCTTTTTTAAGCATATGGGCCATACATGGGCCGTTCGTGTTCACCACACCTGGGCCAATTAAGGTTAGAGTATAGCTAGTTAAGTGGTGCCACTTCAGGAACAGCAATGGTACCAGCTGCATGCGAACTGTTGGCCAACTTGGCAACGCCGGCTTGGCAACCCACGTTAAACCATAAATGTACCATATGTAATTTTGCTACATTGGCATCTATGCCGCTTAACACAAATTCACCCACCACGGAGTAACGACGTTAGACTCCCGGTGAGGACATGCGAGCGTTTTCGTATGAGAGAAACGTGGGAGACGTTGCCCTTAGCCGGCGGAATATATCGGGATACTCTCGTCCCTACCACTCGTCTTCGTTTCGTGGCCGATTCAACTTGACGATCTCGTTCAACCTTCAAGGAATTAAGGGTATCTACATGCTAACACGTAGGCCCGTCACTTGATGGCGTTTCCTCCCGCTATAAAACACACCCACCCACGTACGTCACAATAATTAAAAACGTAGTTATTGCCAGCATGTTTCTAGTGCAAAAGTGATTAGAGTAATCAAACACGAGAAGAGAAATATTTCTGTCAAGAAAAATAAAAAATTGCTCCTTTCCTCAGGGTTTATTTAAACGGCACAGACACTAGTGGAAATTAATTGAAGAACATATATAAAATACCGTTCAATCAAAACGGGTTTTACGACACATACTGTTCGTGTGTAAAGGGCACACTGATTGCAAGTGGTAGGACACGACTCACCTGCACCGGTCTGCAGCCTTTAGAGAAAATGTCTTATCACATATGGAGGCGCAGTGGGGTAGTGGGTAGTCTACTCGCCTCCCATCAAAGCGAACCGGTTTAGATTACCGGCGGCGTCGCTCCCAGATTTTCGCAAGTTGGAAACGTGCTGGACTATGCCACAGGTCAGCGGTTTTTTTTTGGAGATCTCCCGTTTTCTCCCACCCTGGCATTCCGGCAATGCTCCAAACTCACCTCGCTTCACCATCATCGGGTCTCAAGACCTCGATGTTAAAAGTTGCCCAAATCTCTTCACTCACTCACATCTGCAGTTGGCTGTGCGATTACATTGCGCGGTTATCACAGAGAGTGTCTGCAATGCCTGGAAGTCGACGGCGAGCACCGATTAAACGAGTGACCCTGAGCGCGGGCCGTATTGTGTGAACTCCGAGAGTGTGGCCGGACGTTCTGAAGAATTGCGACTCACTTGGAGAGTGACGTGTCAGCGTTCCATCAGTGTTGCGGAAGATGGGTGGCAGAGTTCCTACAGCGTCTAGCTCCACCAGTGACACACCGCTAAATTGACGAGCGCCTGAACAGCAGGCCTCGTCCGGGTCACCCTGACCGGCAGAACAGCAACCGCAAGTGCAGTCAGACTGTTAACCCCCTCCCCACGTGTCTGCTCGAACAATAAACAACAGATTTTTGGAGGTAGGTTTACATTTTCATGTTCCTCTGGCACGTCAACCCCCTACACCTGCTCATCGTCGTGAACGTCTCTGGTGGTGTTGGGAAAGAGTGTGTTGGAGAGGTGAATGGAGAGCAGCGGTGCTCAGCGATGAGGGTCGTTTCTACCTTGGGCAGAGGGATGACCGTGTTCGCGTTCGTAGTCGCGCGGATGGGCGGAACAATCCATCGTGTATTCGCACTCGCCTTACCGGACCCACGCCTAGGAATGTGTTATAAGGAGACATAAGCTACACATCCCGACAGCCTACGGTATTCATTCAGGGGAGCACGACAATTGCGTCGCACTTCAGTGATGTCTTCTGTCCTGTCTTCCGACCATATATCGACACACTGCAAGAGCTCATCTACCAGCACGATAACGTCTGTCGCCACATCGCTAAGTCAACGAAGCATACTCTACAGCTACCCTGGCCCGCTACATCTCCAGACCATCGAGCATGTGTTGGGACATGACGGGACCGCGTCTCTCATCCAGCTCAGCCTTGGCAAAGACCGTCGCCCTGCTACGCCATGAAGTACGGCAAACGTGGTATACCATAACGCACAGAGACATTCAGAATTGATACAAGTTACATGCCAGAACGTTTGCATGTGTGTCCGTTCGGGGTGGTTATATTTTGGGGCAGATACGTGTTTTCCTACGGGATGATCCAAGGTGCAGGTCTACTAGTGAATACTTTATCCTCTAATATTCTGTTCACGACATATTCACACATTCTGAATAGAGATTTTGCAAAACTACCCCCTGACATGTTCATTTGTTTCAGAAGTAAAATTGTGTATCACAGCCTCTCTGTACTTCTGTTAACATTAACTTATCATATTTTGGTTAAATAAATCATTGAGTTCTATTATGTATAAGTTAAAATATTTATTTCTTAGTGAATATAATATTAAAAGAGAAATTACTTATGTTGGTAACTGCATATAAAAATAGTTCCTATGGAAGATATTATTATTTTAAAAATGTTGAACGTTGTTTGTTAAGCAAATGTTTTTTTTTTGCTGAAACATTTAAATTTCTTGAAAAGGAATGCAATAACAATATTTCGTTGTTATACATATCAGTGTTTCCAACCAGCAGAGGGTGATATTCGTATATTTCTACTGGAGTTACCACAAAATTAATAACAGAAGAAGAAACAGAAAAGCAATAACAACTTATATCAGTTATCTTTTTTTGTAGTGTTCGTAAAGTTTACCGGCAAGGAAAACATCAGTATGTATGAAATAGCATACAAAGTTACTTTCAGTTCCTGTGTTCGCAAACAAATTCACTGTACAAACAGTAACTTAGCACTGATAAAATTTTGTATCACAGTGAAATGTTTTATTATTAAGAAATTTCAGATGGTTTTCTGTACATAGAAAGTTGAGCAGTCAATTTTATTGTCTTGAAATGTCAATCTTATATGAAAAACTGAGTTTTGGAATCCTCCTTTCCTAGAAGCACTGTGTCCATCCTTGGCAGATTAATTTTTAGACATTCTCTTAGCTGCCTAAACACGATTTACATACCTTACCGTGTTTTTTTTTCAAATAATACAGATGACATTGGTTTAAAATGGTACTAAACAACTTTTGAGGAAACACTTATATTCAAAACTTGTTTGTAATTACCCTATTCTGAGACAGTATCATCCTAAAAATAGTTTTTTTTTTTTTTTTAAATTTTAGAACTCGAAAATTCTAAGAAATGATAAAAATCTCATGAGTGAGCAACACCGATGTACATTTTTTTTAAAACGCCCGTCATGCGCACCAGTTCGGTGCCTTGGTT
Source organism: Clitarchus hookeri (assembly GCA_002778355.1). Classification (NCBI taxonomy): domain Eukaryota; kingdom Metazoa; phylum Arthropoda; class Insecta; order Phasmatodea; family Phasmatidae; genus Clitarchus; species Clitarchus hookeri. The sequence continues at coordinate 7,320 of NQII01010236.1, read as the reverse complement.
TCACATAAGCGTTTTCTTACAGACCAATTAACGTTTAGATTACATGTGGTGGAAGGATACGCAGTAAGTAACCCGAGAGGGCAACAAACTAAGTAAATCGGTGTACGCGATCGAAGAAAATCACTCAAAAATAACAAAAAATTCTTAACAATCACAGAAAATCCCTGTAAATAGCAAGAAAATCCGGAAAAATTTCAGATAATCCCTGTAAATCATAGAAAATCACTGAAAATATCAGAAGAGCCCGGTATATCAAAAAAAAATTTCAAAATATCCCTGGATACATAGAAAAATTAGAGATATCTAAAACATTATACAGAAAAACTGGAAACTGAAAAAACATAAAACTAGCTATGATTCGTAAACACTTGGTTTAAATAATCAACACAAAATGAAGATTCGATAGAATCTTAAAATACTGCAAAACATGTTAAAATCCTATTAATCTAACAAACCCATTTTTGCATAAAACAGAAATATAAAAACAATCACCTAATAAGTATTACAAAACAAACATTTATCCAACCTTTGAATAGAGTCCGCAGACTAATTACAATTTTTGTATACTACACAAAAGTTCCTGTTTCGGAGAATTTTATGAAAAACTGTATGAATTACAGAAGCTGCATTTGTTCCCCTCAATTTTTAGCTTACCTTCCCAAGGAAAGATAGGTTATTATTATTATTATTATTGAACAAATGGCTAGAATGTAATTTCAGTGTAACAGAATGTGACATCCTATCCAGGAATTGTCGTACATTCGTAGTAGTTCATTTAAAATTCATGACAAACACAAAGACACCGCTACCTTACCCAATATGCACACAAAGTTCCTCACGCCGTAAGTCTGTGTGTAGCGAACTACGTTACGGAGGTCGTCTAAAGATACGTGTAACTGTTAACCTCCCAGCCTGCGTGTGCGTGTATTGACTAAGAGTGTGTATGTTTGTGTATTTGTGAATGGTGTGTGTGTGTGTGTACGCGCACGCGTACCTACCTGCAAGTTTTGTAACTATACACTGAATTACACCTGACTCGATCACCTTATAAAACGCAGCAAGGACAGCCTAATTTCGTAGGTGATTCCGTAACGGATAATTTGTTCTTCAAAATGGCAGCTACTAATTATTGGTGATATGATATTTCTCACTAACTGTTCAGCCGATTTGAACCAAATATTATATTTTTAATATTGACAACGTCAGGATGGGACTTGCTAACTTAAATCCCTAATTGTCTCCCATTTTGGGACGCCGCAACTAGAAAAATAATGCTTTTACATGATGTTTATAGAATTAGTCTATCAGTTACTGTCCTATTTGCAATATAAGTAGCGATGCTTTAGGGCTTGAAATTATGTGATATAGTTTTATCAGACACCTTCAAAATGGCTTCTTTACAAATATTTATGACAAGTGTACCACATTTGCCAAACCAAATATTTAAACTAAACTTCGTACCCTGATAATACCTTAAGCTAACATTACTTATGCTACAGCATATCATTATGTAGACTATTATTTGAAATAGTGTTGCCTGAAACAATAAACTACATTATAACTGGGGATACTCAACCGATTCCTGCCAACTTCAACATATAATTACTATCCGCGGTTTGTCGCCTATCAAGATAAGAGTACACATTTACAGAAAATTAAACACATTTTCAAATGGTAGATTTACGAATATTTTATGTTGGTATGCCGTAACTGTCGACCCATTAGACACTATTTAAACAAAATTTGATACGTTGGCAGTGGTTACTCAGTTTCTCTGGTCAGAGCATTTATTAAAATATTGTGCAAAATGTAAAGAAAAAACTACCTTCCACTGTACATCTCAGCGACTACTTACCTATTTGAACCCAACTTGAAATGCTGAAGCAATTTATTATTTGCATCACTTATGTACACATATAGAAAATCTCTCTTGTCTGCCATGCTAGAAAATGAAATATAAACATTAATATTAAGTATAATAATATCAGTTAGCTCTTATGGAGTCCGAACACATTTGATAAGCAAGAATCATTTTCAGCAGTCACAAGTGAACAAAGGCAAACTTTTGTTACCATTACGCCAATTTAAACTAACGCCAGGCTGCTGAAACCACTACTGAGTGCACTTAACTAATTAAGAAATTACGTAGTGCATTATTAATCCTTTGTGTTGGGGCCGTAGTCGTGCAACGACTAGAGCGATCGCCTCCCACCTTGGCGAACCNAAATATTGTGCAAAATGTAAAGAAAAAACTACCTTCCACTGTACATCTCAGCGACTACTTACCTATTTGAACCCAAATTGAAATGCTGAAGCAATTTATTATTTGCATCACTTATGTACACATATAGAAAATCTCTTTTGTCTGCCATGATGGAAAATGAAATATAAACATTATTAATAAGTATAATAATATCAGTTAGCTCTTATGGAGTCCGAACACATTTGGTAAGCAAGAATCATTTTCAGCAGTCACAAGTGAACAAAGGCAAACTTTTGTTACCATTGCGGCAATTTAAACTAACGTCAGGCTTCTGAAACCACTACTGAGTGCACTTAACTAATTACAAAATTACATTGTGCATTATTAATCCTTTGTGTTGGGGCCGTAGTCTTGCAACGGCTAGAGCGATCGCCTCCCACCTTGGCGAACCGGATTCGCTTCCCGGCCAGGTCACGCCTCGTATTTTTTTACTTGGAAATTGTGCCGGACGATGCCACTGGTTGGCGGATCTTCACGGGGATCTCCCGTTTTCCTCTGATCTTGCAATCCGGTGCTGCTTCATACTAACATCTCTTTACCCTCTTCAGTACTCAAGTCCCCGAAGTTAGCCGCCACCCAAACTCTCTCCACTCTACTTAATGTAGTTATGTCCAGTAACCGGTTTTATCTCAATACATTTATTCTTTGGGCTGGATTAACATGACTTTTTATCGTCATTTGTAAAAATTTTAATATTTTTGGCAAACGCTGCCAAAACATTTTCCAAGCATAAAAATTAGGTGACATTCTAATTTCATGTAATAATTTTATTGTATAATTTGTTTAATTCCTCGTGCTGACATGCATGTGCCCTCTTGAAAAATAGTAAAAAAATAACCACTTTTCATTTTATATCCAACCCTTACACTTTTAAGACAAGTTTAAATGTCAAAATCGTAAAGTGTTCTATCAAAAAACTGTTTCCTAAAAAGCTAATAATTTTATATAATTTAATTTTAATGTGTCGCTGAAGGAATTATCCACCTGCCATAATTTCCTCAAAAAATAATATTAATTGTAACATTATGAACATTTAAAATTAAATTCTTTACGCTTTACATAAAAACTTCACTGCACATAATTATTTCATAACACGACGACGCATGAAATCAGCGCCATTAACTTGTTGCTGTAAAATATCCTATTTTATTGTATTTTGTTTGAAATAGGGCCTAGGGCCACGTAACCTAGCTGCATTTTGTTATTATGTGATCAGGCCTTTGCTGAACAGCCTGCCTGATCACACCTTTAAACATGGAACCAGGACACGAGCATGATTACAACAACACCTTGCGAAAGATGGTTGCAGAAATCCCCTCCGTCGGTCAGTCTTTTGTCGTCGACCCGAACAGAGAGANCGAAAGATGGTTGCAGAAATCCCCTCCGTCGGTCAGTCTTTTGTCGTCGACCCGAACAGAGAGAAGACCACTGAAGTAGGGTGTGTCCGGCCGTCATTATCCGCCTCCTAGAATCAGCCCCCGGCAGCATGAACAAGGTGGGGACTTTCCAATTAGACTGTACTAGTAATGGCGTGAGGTAACAATGTTTAATACCAATAATAAGCATCTTGGTATACCATTTAAAGCTCCCCCGATCAATATTCACATAAATAGTTATTGTATAATCCTTATGTTCAATAAACCTCATCTGATACTGCTCTGCTCTAACTAAACATGACTGATTATTAAGCTACGTCCATGGACACTTTCAGGTATGAATGGTTTAAAAGATCATTCGTAACAATTTGCTTACAAGGCACTACTTACTACACAAAGGAATACTGGTTTGTTTTAACTGATTCAGATGCCAACTGTAACAGTATCTTAGCAAGTATGCTATTGGTTTTGGAGAGAGGGACGATTACCGAGCAACAGTGTTGTTGAAGCGAAATTATATTTAACTATGCTGAGCACTCCACGCACGCACAAAACCAGGTGGCACATTGGTAAACCTTCGGATTTGCATTCGGGGGGACTTGGTTTGAATCCCGATTCAGCCCTCCTCATTCCAGTTATTATTGGTTTCCCGAAATCACTCCAGTCAAATGCTGGGATGGTTCCTCGTTACACGAAAAAATTGTATTGTTCTTGCAACAAAACATTTACCATTAAGGCATTTCTTTATAGGTTTATAGTGTAGTAAAATTCATAATGACAAAAAGTTATTAATGTTAACCATTAACAAAGTCTTATATTACTATAATGCCAATACACTGTTGAAGTGTTAATGTTAATAAAACCTCTAAGCAATGTTGCCGCAAACCAAAATTTGTATTACGCTAAAAGTAACGGGCAAATCATAATAGTTTGTGTTACTGTGACATTAAAGAAATGTCCATCCAAAACAAGCTTACAATGATTGGCGTTATAAAATGACGGATAATGGTGAACAGCTATCACTTTGTAAAATTAAACCACTTTAGTCCATTCACGGTTTCTACTGATGTTTCGAAAGAAACCTTTGAAAAATCACCCCCGGGAGTAACATGGCAACCTCTTTTTTAATTAACTTGTATACCACAAGTTTATAGCTGACACCGTGGTTAACTTTAAAGTAATGTATTCTTGAATAAACGAAACTTTAACGTAATATATTCAATAAAGTTTATATTTATTTCGTATTCAAAACGAATTAAAAACTGAAATCAGCGATGTATTGGCAACGTCTAGTAAGAAATAGTTCACAGTTAAAATATGTTTTTAACCTAGTTTTTTTGCTATGCTATTTCTAAATTATACATCGCCTATTGAAATATTTAAGTTTTTAGGTAGCACTGATGGAAAAATATTTTATTGTTACAGTTAAAAATATTGGCGCAAATTACGGTGCATAGGCCCTAGTGACATGGTGCTTTTTTTTTGTTAGAGGAAGAAACTTGAAAAGACGGAGTAAATATTTTCTCTTGCTCTCTCTCTATTTCTCTATATATAAATATAAATAAATATATATATATATCGAAGAGTTTGCCAGCGTTAGTAGTAGCAGGAAAATTATACATGATTTAAACTTTAGTATTTTTCATATTTATTACAGCAAAAATAATCATTTGTGTAATTTGTAATTTAAAACTGAAACAATATTTTAATTTTTGAAAACGTATTATTATATATTTGGATGTGATGGCGGGACAGTTACAAATCTTAAGTTAGCAGAAAACGGCGACAGACGACATGACATGGCGTGTGGCTTTTGGCGGAACGAGATGTTACAATTTTCTTCCTGCGATGCGAAATATCCTTAAAACTACCACATAAAGTTTGTGCACTTTGTGTATTCTTCACGTACCTAGGAAAGTTACGATGTTGTGATAAATCTGTGTTTTCACGGCAGAAATGTGTACGTATACTGTAACGTGTATCGTGGCCGCAGCTTGTGAGAGTATTGCTGCGTTTACGTTACGTTACGCTGGGCCAGTGTGTGTGGTTGCAAATATCGGACGTGCGAAATTTATACGTTTTAACAGCGAACTGTTTTTATGACGAAATTTATTATTAGAAAGTCACGTTTGTGTATTTATCACAACTTTGTAACTTTGCCCTAGCTGTTTGAAACATAATTGTGTAACGTGCATACGTCTCTGCAACTTGAATGTTTGCCACAATTCCATCAAAATACTAAACCCAGCCAGCAAATTGAAAATAAATAAATGAATAAACCTACTTAAACGAAGTACCTATGCAAGTTAATATTATCAGAATAAAATAAGCATGTTCACCGCTATCTTTTAAGTTTGTCGCTGCTACGTACAAAAAATAAGCGACACGAGTTGCGTGCTTGAATAAACTGCCTTTTCATTGGACTGGTCCCTCCGTCGTTTCAATATTTATTCCAACTGAGACCGTCCTTTTAACGAAATAACCCAACACATATCAATAACAAGAGGTTTAATACGACAGTTCTTTCCCCCACTGTTGTAACAGGGTTAAACACAGTCACAGCAAAATGTTAACGTATATTACGTGTAATGTGCTATGTCAAGTATAACAAATGTTAACAATGTAAAATGATAACCGTAAGAACTATCGTCAATTGAGACGAGACATTGTTAAAAATTCATAAAGCTAACCTTAATATGGTTATTGGCCTAAATTGTGAACATTCGTACGAAATAGTTTCTAAAATATGATACAATTCTTCGAACATCTGAAATAGTAAACAAAGGATTTAACTGTTAAAACGTAAAAATCACATGGCAGTGTTTATATTTGAATGAAGCGGAAGGATATGTAATCAGTAACCAAAAGCTTATTATGATAAATAAATGTAGCTTAGACCAGCTCTTAAGCCTTGAAAACAAGTCTAGGTGTGCCAATCGTGTGTAAGTTTATAAATCATAAATCATTTCCACATGACGAAAGAGAACTGAAGTTCGTCGTTCTGTTGTTTTGAATACACACAATGTGAAACACATTCATACATGTTAAATTAGAGCAGGTAGCAGGACGTCAGGTTCCGTAAAGTGGAGAACACCGAATACTCAAAGAGCGGGTACGGTTCCCCTCCTGGCCATGACATTTTTTTTCGTTGGTAATTTTGTGACAAAATAATTGTACATAATTTATTTAACATCGGAATATTTTTACAGCAAAGAAATTTAATGATAATTTTAAACAACTATTAACATCAATTCAACACAAAATTTGTTTCACCGCAACATAAACACCACCTTAGTGTTGACAGAACAGTACGGGGGTCATGTCGTTACAGAAACACTCAATGTCGCTTTAACATTAATAGCTTAACAGGATGTTACATTAACCGCAACATTAGTTTCTGATGGTTCACGGATTACAAAAAAAATTGCTGTTGTCATAACATGAGACTTTTTACTGTGTTCTTGGCCCAAATCTTTCCTACCTACCTCCACCACGCTTTTTGCTTAACCTACTATAACATAGACACATAACTGCGAGGTTGCATTATAAGTAACTTAATTAATTTTTATGTTAAAAATCATAAATTCATATTTGCGGACGTAAGACCAGTATTACAGTTAAAATGCTATACGTGGTATTTATTTAGAGGTAAAACAGTATTGATGTTTTATCTTCCCCTGT
>NQII01010235.1:4113-39278 GCA_002778355.1 Clitarchus hookeri | reverse complement strand
ACAACTGTTTATTTCGAAGTTCATCGACTTCACGCGAACGCCTTGCAAGTGTACATTCCATACATACCGACTCAATCATGCCTCCTAGGTCTCTCATTCCACCATAAGCATTAACTGTCTCGTCATAATCGTCTGCGGAAACAGTACCCATTGATGTAGCAGGATGTATTGCCAACTCACTTGATATCTTCCAGTAGACGAACCCTTACAGATATTGATGCGTTCCTTCATTATATAACCTTGCATAAACTGCAATGCGGTAATTATTGCGTTGCTTCATCATGCGAGTTCCCTCGTTACCTGCGAATATTTTATGTAGTGTATTAACAGTAGGTAACGAAGTAATTACAAGCTGTTTCTCAGTGGGAGAAAAAACACTACATTTACAGCCTTGATGTGTTTAAGTTATCACTTCGCGTGAACTGTCTGGAGCATTTATAGCAGGTAAGAAAATCATGAGATGGGTTCTTCAAGCAGTCACTCATCTCATGTCACCGCGTCATTGCTACTTTTAATGAAAGACTTGGCACACTAACAGCATTGTTTTCCATGTATTTTTTGGGCAGTCGTTGAAAGTACGCATGTAGTAGTACAGAACATACTCGATTTCACATCGTCAGTGGCTTGCGTCGTATTCGAGCATACATGAATTCGTACACTTTACTCCTGCCGACTGACTCCTGCCGACTGACTGTTGCAGACTGACTGTTGCAGACTGACTGCTTCCGACTGACTGCTTCGGACTGACTGCTTCCGACTAACTCCTACCGACAGATTGCTGCCGACAGACTAGTGCCGATATGTTACTGATTTGGTGGTTCAATAAAAAATAACATATTAGGCATCAATATATTAAGTAAGTCGCCAATACCTCCTGCTACATCAATGGGTACTGTTTCCGCAGACGATTATGACGAGACAGTTAATGCTTATGGTGGAATGAGAGACCTAGGAGGCATGGTTGAGTCGGTATGTATGGAATGTACACTTGCAAGGCGTTCGCGTGAAGTCGATGAACTTCGAAATAAACAGTTGTCNTTGAGTCGGTATGTATGGAATGTACACTTGCAAGGCGTTCGCGTGAAGTCGATGAACTTCGAAATAAACAGTTGTCAGCTCTAAATACTGATGATGTCCATGTCACTCCTACAAAGAAAAGTAAACTTGATATTGAGGAAGAGACGGGATGAAGACGATCATGATGACAGCATTGATGATAATGGCTATGGTGACAGTGTTGATGAAGTATCTGATAAGAAGGATGATGATTCCCTCGACGTCCCCACACATTTCACCAACGAGTTTCCTTCCAACAGTGATGCGAAGAAGGCAGAAGGCGTCAAGAACACTGGTTACATATTTCCCAAAGACCCGAATGAACTTGTTGATAGCGGAGATATTTGATTGAGCGGCATAAACGCGGGAATCTCTCACGCATTGTTGAGATATCTTAAATCATCGATGAACTGAAGGACCAGGCTTACTTCAGATGAGACTGTTGGCTACTATCCATGATCTGCCAACATCTGAGAAATCTAAAGATCAAATGTACACTACACACTAGCGTCACCTAGGTGATGAAAAAGTAAACCAATGCCCAACGAAAAAATGAATATGGTGGGTGGAGTGCATTGTACAGAATGAGCAATTGTGAGGGGGTAAGGGAGGGGAATGTTAATACAGTGAGAAACATTGATGGCGGGTCGAACGAGCTTGAGTAATAAAATAATAAAAAACACTGTTGGGTGGCGAAGCGAACACACAAGTAATCAACCCATGAGAAACATTGGATAGGGTCAGTCGTTTGTTGGACATGGTGCTGTGGGAATCTCCGGAAATATAAAGGGTTTTTTTTTTTTAAATTTCTAAAAATATTTTCTAATTTTAAATAAATTTTTATCATTTTAATTTTTTGTTTTAAGGTCTTTCAATGTCATATACAGAGGGTCAAGGTCAAAGGTTAAGATCCTTGGATTCAATATGGTGGTTGGGTGATGTCATAACATTGAGGCTTGTTGGCTGTAGCTCCCAATGCCCTCTAATCGAATTAAAAAATTTTATATTTTTTATAAAATATTTTAATAAGATTTATATATTTTTAAAATAATTTTTATTAGTTTTTACAATGTTTTGGAAATTTTTAAAATAATTTTGCGTTTTTTTAGTTTAAGGTAATCCAAAGTTAAGGTCAAAGGTAAAGGTCAAGGTCACCGACATCCAACACGAGGTTCGTAGTCAGCAAGTTAATATGTTAGCCAACTTTTGTGAATTTATTCAATTTTTATGAATTTTCTGAAATTTGTTGTTTTGAAGGTCGTTATGGTCAAGGTCACTGGCATCTAACATGGTGGCCGTAGTCATCAATTTAATTTTTTCCGCAATTTTTAATTTTTGTTATTTTTTCCAATTTTTTGGAATTTTTTAGAATATTTTGGCTTCAAGGTTATTCAAAATCAAGGTCTAAGGTCAAGGTCATCAACATATATCATAATTGACGTGATGCACATTGGTCGACCTGGCGAGTGCCGGTCATCTCGGGAGCTTAGTCGATCCACCTGTCATCGAATCCCGAACCTCCCACATGTACATATATAAATATTTTTTTTAAATAAAATTTTTTTTTTTTTTCAAATTTTTTTTTAGGTGTTACAATTTTCTGCATTTTTTGGATTGAAGGTCATGCAAGGTCATTGCTACAGGGTCAAGGTCACCCAGATCCAATAAGGCGGTTGGGCGACCGGAATGTCGGAGTATGATGTTGGCTACGGCTCCGGGCCCCCAGCCCCTTGTACACGGACAAATATAATCATACTACTCCCTGATAAAGTTATACTTCCAATATATTCCTCCGTATCATACAAACAAAGGTTAACCTACTTACAAAATTACACCAAAGGTACAGCGCATCATATTCGTGCGCACTCGCTGTAATAATATTTTGCATTAGAACTATTTCCTGCTAGGCATTACCAACACACTTATTTTCTCCCTGTTTTTATGTGTGTTAATTATAAATGTAATTACTATACTTTATTAAAATAATATAAGGAAAAGTCCAATATGATAAAATAAGGCATTATTATTTTAACACAATTATAAAACCCTTGTGATACGTTATATAGAAACAACCAAGTACGACATACATGGGCTGATTAGTCTATTCAAAGTTTCTTCACACTTTTTGAATCAAACCTTTGAAAAATCACCCCGTGTATGTCGCGTTAGGTTTTATCCTATATCATGTATAACACGAGCTTATGACTTCTGTTAACATAAAGGTATCTTATTATTGGTTATGTTAAAGTTTTTTTTTTTTTTTTTTTTTTCAAAAATTATAGAATTACATTTATAATTGACATTAATAAAAACAGGGAGAAAATAGGTGTGCTGGTAATGCCTAGTAAGAAATAGTTATTATGCCAAATTATATGACACTGAGTTCTCACGAACACAGCGCGTTGTCCCTTTGGTGTAATTTTCTAGACTTGGTTAAGCTTTGCTTGCGTGAGGCGGAGGAATAGCCTGAAAGTAGAACTTGAGCAGGGCTTCAGAAAAGTTGGAAGTAACCGAGAATATACTATACGGACAGTGATTGAGAGTTCCAGAGTGCTGACTTGACCTGTGTTGTCGTTCAGGGGAGGCGGCGCAGCGAGGCGAGGAGGCGGCGCCCCTGAGGTCGGCTGTGTCGTGGCTGAAGAAGCGCGGCAGGAAGACGTGCACCAAGGACGTGGTGTACCGCAAGCTGCCCATCGCCCGGTGGCTGCCGCACTACCGCCTCAACTACCTGCCGCACGACCTGCTGGCCGGCTTCACCGTCGGTCTCACCGCCATACCTCAGGGCATCGCCTACGCCATCGTCGCCGGACTCGGACCCCAGGTCAGCACCACTGCCCACCGCTCTTAAGTAGAACATTCCCCTCACCATATTGGTGTCTTGCGTTTTATAGCGTGTTTATGTAAAAAAAAAAAGAAAACTCATAAAGTACCCCTATACCCAACTATCGGGGCCGCGGTGGTATCGTGGTTAGACTCCTCGCCCCCTACCAAGGCGAACCGGGTTCGGTTCCCAGCGGAGTCGCTCCCCGGATTTTCGCCCGTGGGAATCGAGCAGGACGATACCGCTGATCGGAAGGTTTTCTCGGGGATATCCCGTTTACCCCGCCCTAGCATCGGCTCTCAAGACCTCGATGTTAAGAGTCGTTCAAATCTCTCCACCCCCTCCCCTCTTATATACCATTTAGCTACTGACCTAACAAAATTGGCCAAAATCAATATTGTGACGTAAATACGATTTCGNGATTTTCGCCCGTGGGAATCGAGCAGGACGATACCGCTGATCGGAAGGTTTTCTCGGGGATATCCCGTTTACCCCGTCCTAGCATCGGCTCTCAAGACCTCGATGTTAAGAGTCGTTCAAATCTCTCCACCCCCTTCCCTCTTATATACCATTTAGCTACTGACCTAACAAAATTGGCCAAAATCAATATTGTGACGTAAATACGATTTCGNTCCCTCTTATATACCATTTAGCTACTGACCTAACAAAATTGGCCAAAATCAATATTGTGACGTAAATACGATTTCGTAGTTCAGTCGTTACGCCTGTGCTGCTGTTGTAAGGTCAATATAAATAGGGTACTTTCGGAATTTTCTTTTTCTTAATTTTAATATAAAGAGGCTAGAAAAAACCATTATCCAATGTGCCGGGGGAATGGTTCCCTTTAAGGGCCCCGATACACGAGTGTTTTTATATCGCCGGATCGCATCACAAAAATTTATTGGACCCGGCGATCTATACAGCCTAACCCGGCCACGTAATGCAGCCGATTCGCGGGCTTCACAAGTTCTCCACCATGACTACAAAAGTGGCTCACGCCGACGATGTTTTGTGGGTAATAAAAGTATACTATTCTGTAACAAACGTACCAATTCAATTTTTTCCTTTTGTGTTCAACACTTTAAGGTTTTTTTTTTGTGGAAATTTTTACAGATCTTCTCCCACGCTCTTGTCTTCTCTATCCCGTCACTATAGACGTCGGTCTAGTAGTTCCAAATTTCTGGCTCAGCATCCATCTCCATAATGTACGAATCTGTGTCGGAAGGTTCCATAATTTCGCATTCACTGTACGTGTACCACGACACACTGCCTATATGGACTGGGTGNAATCTGTGTCGGAAGGTTCCATAATTTCGCATTCACTGTACGTGTACCACGACACACTGCCTATATGGACTGGGTGTACTTAGTAAGGGGTTGGGGGTGTGGTTGCCACATATTCCGAGAAGAAAATTAGTATATGTATTGGCGACATTGCTTTTTTGATTCAAGCTTAAGTAACAAAAGTCTTATACATGTACAACAGGGGCACATTTAATAAACCAAACTTCCATGAAATAATACACNCGCTTAAGTAACAAAAGTCTTATACATGTACAACAGGGGCACATTTAATAAACCAAACTTCCATGAAATAATACACATACTAAACTTGACTAACTTATGATACATATATTTAATTTTGAAAATACTTGCATATTATATTAAATTTTTGTGCTTGAAAATACGTTTACAATTCTGTCTTTAAGATTGTGAAAACATATGTAATCGAATTATTCGAATGTCAAGAGTGTACTACGAAAATAATGCACATTTCTTCAAATGATGCTACGATCCGTAATTTGTAATCGCGCCATTTTTGTTAGGTTTTGCAGTTGATCTTAAAAATCGGAACATTGAGCGTACTGTTACAGACATGATCAGTATGCGGAACAAAATTAGTAAAATCGGAATTGCTTCAGGTAAATCTGTACATTTGGCAACCCTAATTGGGGTAGAGAAATGAAGACCCCGTCGCGAAGTGGCCAGCAAGTATCTCGTGTTGAAAGGGACGTACTGTGGCCTGGCTGTGGTCAATGGATGGGATCGACTTCAGACGGCGGCAAGTTGTTGGCGTGAGGTTGGTAAAGCGATCGTCTGAAAAAGAGTACGGCCACTTCCAATGTAGTCGATGGTTAAATGCAGGTCGGCAACAAGCGAGCCACATTTGATCGGCTATACAAAAACGCTCGTGTGATAGGGGCCTTAGCAAATAATCTGGCGTATTTGCCCTTAGAGTCCCGCCACAGCTGTGTACATTCATCTGTCTGAGGTGATGATGCAGAAGCCGATACATCATCTAGTTGGCCCACGTGACGTGCAAAATTCGCGTATCTTTCGGTGACATAAACTACACTGCCTTGTTCATGAGTGAGCACAGTCAGCTATTTTATTGGCCGCTAACCTTTAAGTGGAGTCACCTACCTGTTTCACTTCGTTAAAGTAGGTTAGCCACTCCGCCGCTAAATTTGCGTTATTGGTTCAAGATTCCCGCGAAACGTGTCAGACTTACTGCCGGCCTGTGGCAGAAGTTGGTCAAATGCACATTAACTTGGAGTTTGGTCTGCCGCTAAGTTATAACGCGAATTTTGCAGGTGGTCTCTACTGAACACAAGCTAAAGGTGAGGTAGACCGATTTTTTTCTTCTGCGTATGTCCCCAATACCTCCTGCCTCTTACCTCCCTTACCGTCTATCGTCGGTAGAATTGTTTAAGTCATATGGTCAACAGCGATAAACGTACTGGTCAGTGTTGCCATCTTAAAGACCAGCAAGTGGGCTACAATCGTTCGGAAATTCGTATAAAAATAACAAAATGAAGCTACGCTCCAAACTTAAAGAATTTGCACACTGCAATTCGTAACACAAAAATAAAATCCTACTTTTAAGGTATACTTAACAGCCATTTCAAGTTGTTTTAGAGAATCTGGCACCCTGGTACTTGAAAAAGTGTCTCTTCCCAAGATTTTTAGTGTTGAAATAAATAACATCAGTATTTGCATAAAAAATGCTTCCTAATCACATATTTTAATCAAAATTCTTACCATACTAGTGTAAACTACTATTTAAAACTATTACTGATCTCAGCTTCTTAGTAAATATACGTAAAGTAGGAATCTTAATATTCTTCATTGCTTTCTTGTGGCGCCTCTTTGTGAAGTCTTTAGCGCCACCAAATGAAACTTAGGGGAGAGGGTGGGTTGGACTTGTATGTGCAAGAAAGGAGGGGTGGAGGAGGTGACAAATGGTCCCTCGACCACCACCCTTTTTTCCAAAGAAACAAATTGTCAAATTAGTAACATATTTAGGCAGGTACCTGACAATTTCACATTTTCATTTGATTGATGCATGAATAAAGTCGTTAGGCCCATAGTAAGTGTTAATTTCACGTATGGTGGAAGGATAGAAAGTGAAGAAAGTATATTCCAACTAGGGCTTTCAAGAGTGCTGAATCGCCTCTGCGTAAAATTGTTAGGAACACAAATAATTTACTACTGCGGCAATTCTTAAGAACCACTTTTAGTTTTCACTAATTAAACATGATTTTTTTTATAAGACAGTGATGATGAAGATGATGATGATGACGATGACGAGCTGGCAGAAACCTCGAGCCTTGGCACAGAGATGAAGACCGCCCGTCACAATGAGGTAGAATTTATTCTGCAAAGGTCTGTCATTGCCTTCAGTAGTCCAGATGTTATCCAGGCCCAACGACCATTTGAAAAAAAAATTTCAAGGGTCAGCCTTGGGAATTGAACACACATCCTCCAAGCGAGATACAAGAACACTCCACACTATACAACTATTTTTTTTCTAGACATGATGAGCTATTTCAGACTTTCGCTGAAAATTACCATTCACAATGGCTCAAGACAGCACTGTTAGGACGGACACAAACTGACACCCATGCCCTACAAGGGACTTGAACCCACAACCACGTGTCGTAAGCCGGCACTCAACCACCTGCACAACGGAGATCGAAAAATAACTGAAGCAGTAAGTAAGGAGCTGTAACATACAACCACATTTATTTATTTTAAATCCACTACCAACATTCATGTAGTGTGTGTGTGTGTGTGTGTACCTGGTCCGCATAGCTGGTTCGCTGACCAGCAACCATTACATCGGCGAGGTGTTGGAGCCTGTTGATGTCCTCTATTTTCAGGGCCGGCATGGATCCTTGTACCAACAAGGCAATACACGACCACATATGGCACACATCGTCCGATGGTTCCTGGAAGATCAACATGTCACATTACTTCCTTGGCCTATGCATTTATTGGATATCTCACTCATCGAAAATGTGCGATCATGGTCGGATGGCGCTGGCCTGCCACAGGACACCCGCGGCCACAACGGACGAACTTTGGGCATGTACAGAAGTAGCATGGGTGGAGATACTCCAAACGGTCATTCAAAGTCTCTTCCTCTCAATGCAATGCCGTGTGGCAGCGATTATTGCCACCCATGGTGGGGTAACGCAGTATTGATTTCCCCGAGCTGCAAGATGAATAATGTCACCTGAGTATAGTAGGCACATTGCCCAATTATTCTGGGTGTGATAGCTCACGTCCTTCTTCAGCAAGCTAGGGTAACTCCAACAAAAAGGAAGGCCAAGTTGTTGATGGGTATCGGCGGAAAGAGCAGACGNTCCTCTCAATGCAATGCCGTGTGGCAGCGATTATTGCCACCCATGGTGGGGTAACGCAGTATTGATTTCCCCGAGCTTCAAGATGAATAATGTCACCTGAGTATAGTAGGCACATTGCCCAATTATTCTGGGTGTGATAGCTCACGTCCTTCTTCAGCAAGCTAGGGTAACTCCAACAAAAAGGAAGGCCAAGTTGTTGATGGGTATCGGCGGAAAGAGCAGACAAATAAGCATAGCAAATTAAAGATGGCGAATAAGTAAAACCCTTGTTAAACCATCAAATTCTCGATCATTTGTTTTCTGCCAGTGCTTCTGCCTCCACTAGATGTACTAGGTGGCTTGATTATAGCCAAGAATTGTATCGCTGGAGTGGTTAACATGCTACGAATGAACAGAAGCAGTTGGCCGATGACCAATGACAGTGCAGACATTGAGATGAGAAGAAAACTGGCCAAGGACTGTAATTATGGCTGCATACAGCGGAGGCTGGAAGAATGAGAAAGTAAAACAGCAGTAAAACGAAGTAGATTTCATGAAATCACTACCCAGAAGACAACTTACGAAATAGACTTTTGGACGAACTGATAAACAAGGAAACCTTTAATTCTATTAAGAATTCTCTCATCGTACATATATGAGAGACCGATGAAATACTGGTAGACATGACGACCGAAGTCGATGGTGCAGTTGAACCTGCAAAGAAGTGGAAATGTGGTGTTGTGCTTATAACGCAAAATGGCGAGTTGAACGTGGATCTGCTGCACCGAAAACAAAAAGTAGAACCTCGAGCCCAATGCTCTGGTTCGCCGTACCTGCGATCGTACATGCATCACAATAACGACTCGCTGTAAGGAATTTATGGTGGTGACGATAAATTGCGCCTCGGACAAATCCGACCTGTTTGAACATAAGGCAATGTTATATCTTACTCATACGATGTACCAAGATAATGATCCCACGAGAGAATCCTATAAGGACGACGATCACGAACAAATCGACATTCTAGTAGAACATCTTTGGTGAACTATAGTACTGAAAAGGGGCGATAGTCTAAATAAAACAGAAGGCGACAAGAACACCGACGACGTATTTTAGGACAGTTTGAACGACGGAGATTTTTATTCTCTTCACAAACGAATGCCAATTACTTACACCATGGAGATAATTTATATAACCGAAGAACTAAATAAAGTGGTTGCTTACCACGAATCGATTGAAAATCGACCATGAACTGTATGAGGACGTGGAACGCCACTACTTTCAATGGAATATGGTGAAGCGTGTAATTAACAAACTATTTGAAACGTACCTCGGCGAGATTATACTGTACGCTTCGGCAAACAATGGCTTCAAATTCATGTTAACCGTCACCGATTTTAATGGCAAATCCGCCTCGGCCAAGCTGATCAAATCGATGAATGCAATCGATGTAGGTAAGGCAATGGAGGGCATTTTCGGCGAAGGTCACATCTCAGTCAATCTACAAACACACTTTCGCAAAGAGTTATAGGCCTACATGGCGAAGTTCAGAGGCTTGATGAATAAATCGTTATGCTATGTACAGCGATCTAAAGGCATGTATTGTCGGGAGGTTTAACAGGAGACTGAAGGGTAAAATGTGGTGGCATTTCACGGCCTTTGCCAGTTTTTATCCCGATCGGAATAATATTTCCCTCCACGTATCCACTAATCGTAAAAACCATATGTACCACTTTATGTTATTGTGTAAACTTTATTGGTTGTTATTTTTGGCTGTTATTGATCGCAGATCGAACTTGTTCACTTCTCAAGAACACATGAATCAGTGTACTGTCAATGACTTAAAATAAGTTCATTTATAATATAAATTGACATATATGAAGAGTTCTGCAAAATTATATTTCAGAATGAAATCGAAAGTGTTATTTGTATTCAAACTACTTACACCATGGACGTCGGCTCTTTTTTTATTTCATCGGTCGGATGGGACTGTCTTTCGTAAGTAAATAAACATTTGGAGTCGTAAATTACACACTGAGTTTATGTACAGTAGACGATTTTTGGGAACAATTTTTTTTTTTTTTAGCTATTGCTATAGTTCGCAAGTAACATTTACTTCTGTCGTACCACTGTCCGAACTTAAGTGACGTTATTAGTACGCGTGTTTAAAAGAGCAGCCACAGTTGTGTCCGGATTTACAGTCTCATATCGATGAGGGCGATAAAATATCTTAATCATTAGTTACACTTGTATTTCACTGTAGAGTTAAATTAAAATTAATAACTTAAATAGTTTCTTAANGATAAAATATCTTAATCATTAGTTACACTTGTATTTCACTGTAGAGTTAAATTAAAATTAATAACTTAAATAGTTTCTTAAACATAACTTGTCTCCTTTCAACTTCGACTTTGAACATGCTTTATAGACTGTAGTCGTAGGTGTGGAAAAATATTTAAAATTTGATTGCGTAACTAATGATTGTGATCCTTGAGCATAAAGACGAACAATTTTCAGTACGTGCGTGTGAAAGTACATTTTCTGTGGGTTACTAGCGACAGGAGATAGCGTGGGATAAAGATAAAAGCTGACGATAGGTGAAGGTCATAAAGGTTTATTGAAGATTTAGCCATTCTAGCACAATCGACATGATAGATGGTGGGTGAAACAAGCAGCATTCGGCGTCTTTGATAGTGATAGCATATGGACAAACCACTTGCAACGAACCCTCCGAGGAACTGTTAATAAAGCTGTGCACGCTTTCAGTAACACTGACTTATCATACATAAACTCTCCGATACTACTGTGTTTAGTAATGTTTTTATAGTATGGTCGTCTAGACCAACTATAGTTGTATACATTTGACCTGAATCCTTGTTCCTGAAGAGAGTTATTGAAAGTTATACAATGTTACATGGGACGCCTGAGGGGCGTATCTGAGTTCGTGAGGGATGGAGATCTTAATAAAAATAAAATAACTAAATGTGATTTCTAATTTATTCACAAAGCTATTACTTACAGCATTAAATTATCTGTCTCCACTATTACTCTTTTTATTTAACAGTACGTGCAATATTTAACTTTTATTTCAACTCTAAGTAAAGCCCTTCTTAATTGTCTCTGTTTGGTTACAGTCAACTAATTCATGCTCATCATTAACACGTGTTCAGTCTATCTGCTGCCACTATTTGTAATGTCTTTCACACACGCATCTAGTCCAATAGTCCTGCTTGCCAGCCACTCTTCACTGCTTGATACTCGCAGTCGCGGATTTCCCCTCCGCTGGTCGCCTCTCGTCTTCTATCTCTTGGAACTTAACCACTCATTCACTCGTCAACTCCTCGGCTCGGAGGCCTGTGACACTTTTATGTCGTTCGCCCTGACCATCTGGAAGGTTCAACGCACCCCGAGTCACGCTGAGAGAACGAGGTCAGTAATCCAGAGCAATCTTCAGATAAACGCAGAAATCAATACAACCAGGGTCAGCAGCGCTCGCCGCATAAAGGATTTTCGTGTCGGTTCGCTTTCTGTAACAGATACACGGCCACCGGCCTATCGCTACGCATTATACTTGGTGGCCATTCGGAGCTCTACATCATCCAAGGAGGTTCAGTCACTGAAGACCGCTATTGTACCAAGTTCTCCTTCCTCATGTGCGTCTTTTCCGGGTTGCTGTGGGCCCTGAGTTCCTCTTCGTGAACGACAATCGAGCAGCGACATCGTGCAGTACAGCGGCTGTCACTGAATTGTTAGGAATTAGGATATCGCCTACGGGTCCCGGACCTAAAAACAATAACACTAGTCAACATGATTTTCTTTTCACAAGGAAACTGAATAGCGACCCTAGTCCACTTTTTTATGCTGAATTCAAATATGTAATCAGATTTCTTCCACCAGGCATAGTTTTCTTGTGACAGTCATTTTCGCGTAATATACTTCTGTATGACGCTCCTCGCTCCCTGTGAGATACAGGGCGGGTCGTAGGGTACGAGTTACCTCTCTGGCACAGACTACGGGCACTTTGGATGTCAAGGGCTGAAACCTCGGGCAATGTTTTGTCCGCTTTACTTCTGTGGCCATAAGGGCAAAGCTTCGTCGGAGGCAAATTTGTTTGGAGGCGGGTTGTACTCTTTATTACCAAGATAACTGTTATCCTCTGTGACGTGGAGAGGCAGGGGGAAGCAATCACTTGATCTCTCAGTGTTTTAATAAAGAAGTCTATATTAGGCAAAAAAATATACACACATCGTACGAATCTGTACACAGCAAGTTCGGAGCCTTAAGGGCGGATAAAATACCAAAATGCTTACGGATTTTAACGTGGTGGACGTTAGGCGTTGGGGACTCAAAGGCTGCTTGAGCGACGAATGCTGGCACTTAGCTGTATCTGACTCGGAGCTTTCCCGCGCGTCTTGATTCAGCGCTTTCTCACGCATCTTGACTCGGCGGTGACACCGCTAGATGGCCTCTGTCTTTTCTCACGCATCTCACTCCGGGCGCCTCGGCGAAATCCCATGATGCCTTCTGCCTTTTCCCACGCGTCTCGACGGCGTGTCAAATATAGCATTGTTTTAGTAAGCAGATGGCCAGTAGCCAGTATTGAAATTGTAGTGAGCCTGGCAACACGTGTAGTGGTTTTCTGCTGTATATTGTTTTTATTTGTAAGTTTTATGAGTTTTATAAACATTTATATAAGCCAAAAAGTGTTTAAATCAACCAAACAATTTCTGCTACGTGTGTGGTGAACTGTCCTTCAAGTCTCAGAGGCGAAATTTCACACCGCTTGTGAAAAAATGTTATGAGCTTTATTTTGGGTGTAAAGCTGGTGATTTCGAAAAAGACTGGGCCCCAAATATATGCTGTGTATCATGTGTAAGGCTTCTCACTGGATGGAAAAATGCTACTCATTATATGCCGTTTACAGTCCCTGTAATTTGGAGGGAACAGAAGAACAATTTAACTGACTGTTATTTCTGCTTAACCAACATTAAAGGAATTAATTCCAAAACAAAATATACAGTTAAGTATCCCAGTTTGGCTTCTGCAATGAGACCTGTGCCACATAGTGAAGAGTATCCTGTACCAAAGTGTTCAGATTTCATGACCTTGAGTGATAACTCAGACTCCGACCCAACTCATACTGAAGACGAAAGAAAGGAGAGAAGTGACCCTACATTTGATGCAAGTAGTTCTTCAGAACCTCACCTTTTAACTCAAGAAGATCTTAATGATCTTGTATGGGATTTAAATTTGTCTAAGCAGTCGGCTGAGCTTTTAAGTTCCAGGCTCAAAGGTTGGAATCTACTCCAAAAATATCCACGGATATGCATTTATCGTAATCGCGATAGTGATTTCAGTGAATACTTTTCTAAAGAAGGCCAAGTAGTTTTTTGTAATAATTTTTGTTCATTAAGGGAGGTTCTTGGACATCAACACCAGCCAGATGAGTGGCGATTGTTCATAGACTCATCGAAAGTTAGTTTGAAGACTGTACTACTACATTGTGGGAATGAATTACCATCAATACCTGTCGCGCATGGCAGTGATATGAAAGAGACATATGAAAATATGAAATTGTTAGAAAAAAAACTATACTTAATATAACTGGAATATCTGTGGCGATTTGAATGCCATAGCTTTATTGCTAGGTTTGCAACTTGGATACACTAAATTCTGCTGTTTTTTGTGTGAATGGGATAGGATAGGAAGTATCAATACATAGAGAAACAATGGCCTAAACGTGAATCTCTTATTCCTGGGCATAAAAATGTAACAAATACCCCATTAGTGGATCCCGAAAAGGTGTGTTTACCTCCCCTGCATATAAAACTGGGGTTTATAAAAAATTTTGTAAAAGCAACGGATAAAAGTTCTGCTGCATTTATGTATCTGAAATCTAAATTTCCTAAAATAAGCGATGCAAAATTGAAAGAAGGAATATTTATAGGGCCGCAAATAAGATCACTAATATCAGATGATGAACATTTTGAGGAACTGTTGCATCCACCGGAAAAAGCAGCGTGGAAATCATTCAAAAATATCTGTTGTAGATTTCTTGGCAATAATAAAGAAGAAAACTACTATTGTGAAATAGTGAGTGATCTTCTGACGTCGTACAAAGGAATGGGCTGCAACATGTCTTGGACTCTCACCTAGACTTCTTCCCTGAAAATCTTGGGGCTATTTCTGATGAACATGGTGAGCGTTTTCATCAGCAGATTTCTACTATGGAAAAGGAACCAAGACAAATGGAGTCCCAATATGCTGGCCGACTACTGCTGGACCATGAAGAGAGACATCCCGAACGCAAAATATGGCCGAAAATCATCATTTAAAACTTTTTAGATAAGCGTAAATTAGCAGTATATTTATTATTTAGTTTTTCGTAAGTACTAATTTTTTTTAAACTTTAAACACGTGCCACAAAAAACCCTGCATGATGGAAAAAAATCTGAGAACATCTTTGAACTCAGCATGGTAAAGATAGTTAGATTGTGTTTATTTAGTCATTGTGAAAGAAAAAACTTTTTTTTTTGTTGACCAATGTAATCAAACACGTGTGGGACGTTGTTGGGAGACATCTGGCAGCATGTCGCCAGCCACCAATAATGACTCCGCACATGCGATCGGCGCTACAAGGGAATGGGTCGTAATGCCTCAAGAGCTCGTCGACAATCTCATACTGAGCATGGACAGATAGTACACGTACTGCATCGCAATAAGAGGTGATAGCCCTAACCGAAGACTGGATTTTTCTTGTCTGTCACCTCTCACAAGGACGTTTCTGTCTTCTGTCCTGCTGTACTCGGAACTCACTTTTGAATCAAGACCATTAGCATCCATTGTATTCCTTTCTTGGTCAGTGTTGTTCACGTTTCCCATCCTCGTACATATTGACGATGTTATAGTGTCATGGTATGCTTTTTATCTGTTTAAAACACTGCTTCGCCACATTATATGTGAAATCCTGTCTTGTCCTTAATTGTTGCATATTAGTGTGTACCGTATTCTCCTATAATAATTTTACGTGGCAGGAACTTTTCAGACAGCCGTAGGAAATTCTGGTCTTAATAAATCACCTCTCTCTGTATTTTTTTACGAGCGATTCAAATTACGCTAGCGTTTGCTGCAGAACGTCATTTTTCGAATCTCTAGCCATTGTTGGTTACTGCCGGAATGAGTTAAATTATTTACAATTATTTTATTCTTGTTGGAATTTCAGTCATAGTAGAAGAGCAAGCTACTCTATATAGGGTTGTGGTTTGTGCAGATTACAAAATTAAATAAACAAATACATCACTGTCTTTCCCGAACTTCATTTAGTTAATTATGTCAATTATATTCGAGAGATATATCTTATTTGGTGTTCGAACGAGTAAAACTTTTAAACTGGAAATTCTGTGCATGTGCGATGTTTTGTTTGTGAATATTTTTAATTAAGACATTTTAGTGCTAAAATAATTAGTGACAGAATCTAGAGCGGACAGGATACGTTAACCACAGCGGAAACGTTATGGATGAAACTGTACGCATGAAAATAAATAAGGTGCATGTAGCCCAAAACTTGACGGTAAATATCTTTTTTTAAACAAAAATTAGAACTTGCGTAAGGGGGAATAGGCAAGCCTATGTTTGATTTTAAGAAATCCTTGGAAATGCGCCGGTTATATCCAGCTTAAAAAAAAACTCACATAAAACCACGTCTTACGTTGGATTCATTTCTCATACACAGTTAAGATGTAGTAAGTTGTATTTCATTGCAAGACTTTGGTGTTTCTATGCACGCGAACTCTCGCGAAGTTTTAACGGAAATAAAACTTCCGTGTTAANTCCATTTCAGCCAGAAAGGATTGAAATTGCCGATGTTTGAGCCCGTGAGATCTAATGAAATTTACTGTTCTAACAACGATGTCCATCACAGTTTCGAAGCCTACCTTCTTGGCACACAAGCTTTGTTGGTGTATAATACACACTATCAAGTAGTTTTGTAGCAGGGCTTTTCTTTCCTGAACCAAAGTAACTACTCCTTTGTTTTTGCCTATCATTGATGGACAACCATCAGTGGCAATTCCTACCAGATTTTTTAGATTAAGGTTAAACTTATCAAGCACATTCATTAAACTTTGAAACAAATCAGTTCCTTTAGTGGTGCCTTGCATCGGATGTAGGCTTAACAACTCTTCAGTAATATTGAAATTATCATTGATTCCCCGAACAAAAACAGCCAGTTGTGCAGTGTCGGTGATGTCAGTACTCTCATCAATAGCAATTGAATAAAATACAAATGCAGACGCTTCATCCTTAATAGAATCATTGATATCATCTGCCATATCATCAATACGTCTCAAAATAGTTGTTGCAGAAAGGCTTACTTTAGAAAACAAATTTCTCTGTGATGGACACAGAATTTCAGCGGCAGACCCCAGGCACTCTTTGACAAATTCTCCGTCTGAAAAAGGTTTTGACTTTTTTGCAATCTTTTCAGCTACTATGAAGCTTACCTTAACACAAGCTTCAGTCTCAACAGTAGGCTTTTTGAATGAAAACTGCTGGTTCTTGAGATTTTGCTTTAAATTAGAAACTTTATCATTCCGAACTTGTCCTTGAAAAGAGTTGAATTTTGTAGCATGTTTGGTTTCATAGTGTCGTTTCAAGTTGAACTCTTTCATTACACCGATTGACTCATCGCACACTAAACACACCGGTTTCTGCCGAACTTCAACGAACAAATAAGCATTCGTCCAACGTTCTTGGAAAACGCGAGTGAGCAGTGGATGAAATGCGAAAAATGATCTTGATCGGTAAGTTGCAACAAACAACAGCTTGTAAAGGTGACTACTGACACAACGAACACGAACCCTTCCACAGTGTTGTAAAAAATTGACCTGCCACGCCACGGCGCGGCAACATGTGAACTACCCTCGCGAACCGTTGAGAGGGAAATTCAAACTTTCGTCAGAACGAACGCCTTCACTCTCGATCACTCGGGGAGGCGACGCACTCCGACAATGACCGAGACAGTCCGAATGCACTCGACAGACACTGACGTAGTATTCGCATACACCAGAAACCTTTTTGTGTTATCAATTAATAGTTCACAACTCAACTCAAATTTTTTTACAACTTATTAGTATTTGTAATAATAATTCTTTAATTAAATCAAACCTTTTTGTCGCGGGTCGCATAAAACCGGCCGGCGGGCCGCATGCGGCCCGCGGGCCTCACGTTGCCGATCCCTGTTCTAGAGTGTATTCGCCCCCGATATATAAGNAAATCAAACCTTTTTGTCGCGGGTCGCATAAAACCGGCCGGCGGGCCGCATGCGGCCCGCGGGCCTCACGTTGCCGATCCCTGTTCTAGAGTGTATTCGCCCCCGATATATAAGCCCAGCTCCTGGCAACATGGTGTGGGGCACAATAAGCTCCATTTGCCGGTCACCATTGGTGTTTGTGGAGGGTCCGTCAAGTAGTGCTCGCTACATCTAGCACATTGTTCAACCCTCTCTGCTGCAATCCCTTCAACAGGGAGGTGACGTACTGTTTCAGCAGGACGGTTCTCGTACACGTACTGCTGCTACCACTCGACATGCTCTTCGTGGCGTAGAACTGCTCTGGCCAGCACGATCCTCAGACTTCTCGCTCACTGAACATGTTTGGGACGATGGGACGACGTCTGACCCAGTCTGTACGGCCACCTACTAACCTTGCACAACTGCGACAACTCGCGTAGGAGGCTTGGAACACTACACCTCAGGATGATATTCGTTACATGTACGATCGTCTGCATGCGAGAACAGACGCCTGTGTTGATGCCCTACGGAGTATACTGTATATTGACGTGGTACCAAACAGATTCAGTACTTGACTTATATTGCTTGGTTTTGTCTACATAGTAGCATGATTGAAAAAAGAACACTACATCCTCTCTAAGAAAGCAAAATAAACAGTTCTACACCATAACAAAAATAAATAAATTTTTAGTCATGTTAAACGTGATTTTAAAAAATAAGTGTAAAATATTATTTGGGTCGGGCTTTGAAGTGCCTACCTCCAGCTTTTCTTTCTAATGCCATATTTACAGAATTAATAATTTAAGTGGAAATTACGATTCTGTACGAGGGACGAATAAGGATAGCTTACTTAACAGAGCTTGGGTCCTGATAACCGGATGTCCGGAGTTCGAGGCCAAGCCAATTTTATACCTTAGTCATTATATTTTGTAAACAAAATTAATTTGTAGTATAAGATTGGAAGCAGTACTATTTCTGTGATTCGCGCATTTTTGCGGAAAACTATGCCAGCCGTACGAAAAAACACAAGAGTACAATATATTGAAAAGCAGTATTTTGGAATCTGTATTACAATTTTTTCCGGATATGATGTGGTACCGTCACAGTATTGAGTACATATATCTTCAAACGGCCAGATTCTAGAAACCGGATGTGCCGCTGATCTCTCCCAACCTGGCCACATTCCTCTCCGGACTAAAACAGGTTTCTTGTCCCTTACTCGGATACACTATACATATTTATTGATCAGTCCGTATTTGGGGCCTTAGGAACACCCAACAAATAAAAAAAAACAAAAGATAACACTGGTTCCCGTCACTTTAAGATCTTTTTTACTACTGCCGAAAAATTGGGGACACAGCACTTTATATGTAATAAGTAGTTAAATATTTCGTTGTTCTGTCACAATCAGTGCTTTCTTGCTGACTTCCTCGCTTCAGTTGTACCAACCAATTAATTACGTACCGTAGGTTTTTCATTTCTTTTTTATCGCCTTCGTAGCGCATTTTTGTATGATGGCAAATGTAATATGAACATTTATGTTGACCATGAACTCATCGCAGAGAACGTCTGCATTAGGGCCTTCTTTAGTGTTAGGCTGTCAATGACGTTAGCAGCCATCGCTCGCAGGGCGGTGCCCGACATAGACTAAAGATGAGGTAAACCGAGTATTCGTCTTATGCGCATACACCCAACATTGACCTAGTCCAAAGCAACACAGCTCTCAAAGTCACATGGTCAACACTGATGAACAAGTTTGTTTATTGAATTTTTAAAATTACATACTCTTTTATATTAATATAATACTTTCACAAATCATAATTAAATCAAACTGCATTACAAATTGGTTAGAGAAGTATAAAAATATCTCAAAGCACTTGTTTACTAAACAGTGTTCTAACCTCAAGTCCACTCCACGCCGTTTTTTCTAGTCGCGTTGGCAGAAAAGCAGTTGAATGTTGGTACACAGAGATTGGATTTGCGCAGCCAGCGAGATCACTCTACCCTATATTCACTATACGGTGCCCGAGCCTTATGAACCTATATTTTTGTGTTTATGTATGGTTTTTTGTCTCTTAATGTTTTTCTTTGCACGGTTAACGTCCTCCTCGTAGACTAAAGATGGTCCTCCTAGTCGTGGTGTACGCGATTTATCAGCGACTATTTCCTGTTTGGAAGACCTCAGAATCGTGTAGGTTTGTTTTTGTTTGTTTCCGTGTTAAAAAAGTGCTGTGACTCGCAAGCGTCAGGCGTCGAGAAATTTAAGGTCGTACGCGCTGTTATGAATTAACTTTTTAGTCAATTCATACCTGAAAAGGGTTATGGGCGTAGCATAATAATGAGTCATGATTAGGTAGAGCACAGCAGTATAAGATGGAGTTTATTGAACATAAGGATTATACAATAACTATTTACGTGACTATTGATCGGGGGGAGCTTAAATGGAATATCACGATGCTAATAAATTATATTAAGTATTATTACCTCAAGCCATTACTATTACAATTTAATTGGAAAGTCCCCACCTTTTTCATGTTGCCAGAGGCTGATTCTAGGAGGCGGTTAACGACAGCCGGACACACCCATCTTCAGTGGTCTTTTCGTTCCAGTGGCCTGACGACAAAAGACGCCGCTCCCGGTGTTACGTTGACCTATATCGGGCGCGTTGTTTAGTATTTTCGGCTCCCTTTACTGGCTGGTGGAGGGTGTTTCTGCAGCTGTCTTTCGCAAGGTGTTATTGCAATAACGCTCGTGCCCTGGTTCAATGCTTGAAGGTGTGATCAGGCAGGCCGTTCAGCTAAGACCCGGTCACTTCATAACATCTTCCCCAATGTTCACTAGCGAGATACTTTCATTCCGCCCTAGAATCCGTGGGGGTAGTGGAAGATAATTTTGAATTCGCGTGGTTCATCGTCTGGCAGTAGGAATATGGATCTGGGTGAAGTCCTCTTCGCTACAGCAGGAAAGATTTTTGAAAGGAATTATAGTAGACGGATAAATTAGGTATAAGGGACTGCCAATTGCTTTCGTGCAGTCCTCGGGCAAGGTGGGCAGAACAAACGCTGTGCTGTGTGTTTGCAGTGGCCTTGCGGACCTTGAACTTGCATTTACGCTGAGGTGTGCAAAGTGCCTTCCACGTGAAAGCGCGGCAGACCACTCCGGGTGGGACCGAATGCGTCAGCCTTTCTTGAGGTTGCGAGTCCCTAAGCACTATGTGGTGTGGATCTTTTGAAACATTAATCCTTGTAAATAATGGAGCAGCAATACAACGCAAAACATTGGTCATTTTAGCGGAAAAGAATAATTTAAACTTAAAAGAATTTTTATGGTTAAAATGAACTGCTCTCCCCGTCACAGCAATTATTGTGTTTTGTTTGTATAGAAAATACACTTGCTGAAAATAAATACATGTTAAAACACTCTCAAAAATAGTGATGTGATAGGAGAATGTTACATACTAAAATGGTACGTGACGTCACGGTGGTAGGATACTGATGGGATGGTATCAAAACGTAGAATATTATTTAATTAGTAATTGGAATTTCCATAAAATTCCAAAAGAAAAGAAATGCCGGAGCTGCTTTTTTACTACGTTTCAATACTTAAGAGGAAAATGGAAAGGATACTTAAAGTAGCATATACACAAGTATTTAAATATAACAAAACATAATGTTGAAGTAATAAATGTTACTTATTATAAAATAAATATGTGTCAATAACAGATAATAATATCTATTGAATGTGGCAAATTGTACAAATGGTTAGTTTTCTATAAAAATTAAACGTCACCGCTGGTTGCTGCTGTTCATGACGTGCGGTACTGTTGTTCTGAAACTTGCAAGGAAATATATTAACAGAATGCCTTCACAGTTTGTAGAAACACCTTATATAATATGCTTTCTTTAAATAAATAAGAGGGCCCTAAAGGTTTATGCAAATTACAGTTATGTAAAATTAAATTTTGAATGTAATTCTGTTTTTATTATATTTATGGTTGTATTATATTTCTGAGTGTGCCCAAACTTGAAAGCTTATATATTTAAACGTGAGTTAAAGCTCTTTTATTTCTAAACTGTCTTTGTCAGTTGTTCTCTCGGGCGGTGTATGGATACTAACTTATGTTACAACTTTATAGTTACGTTACTGTTTTTGATCCAGTTCTTAGATAATGCCTATACATGGCGACGGTTATACTAGTACCTGTTTTCATACTAATTTTTTTTTCTGAAAATAATTTATTGTAGTTAGTTGTGTGCGCGGATAAAGCTCATAATTATTAAAATGTTAATAAGTACGCTGGACACCAACACATAGTATAATTAGAATATAATGACACTGATTATGCAAATAGAAGATAGTAGAGAGGAAAGGAACATATAAATAATTAAGTAGGTACTAATTACAATTCTACTTCCACACAAAGGGGTAGCATACGGGGATTAGGGAAATCTGCACTCAATGACTTACACCAGGGAGGTCAAAAGCGAAAGTACCTTCGTGGTATACTTTCAAAGTACTGTGTAGTATAGAAAGGACCCACAGCAAAATTCCAACGCATCCAGATTGCGCCCCTACTGCCTGAACTCTTTCAAGGCCAGTAGAGCACAGAAAACAGGCCCCTCTGGTCGGTTCACCACTCCACCAGAGGCTCAAAGATTGCTCCGCGTCTCACGCGAAACGTCAGGCTTGACCTCCTGAATAAGTACTCCTGGCAATTGGGTGGATGTGGGTAAACCGTGAGCGGACAGACACAGTCGAAGTGGGTGTGTCTCGGGCGCTATTCCCATTTCGTTAAATACCCTTGACATTGCACACAATTATTCCTTCTCACGTCAGGTTTAGCAGTCTGCGCATCAAACTATAGAGTGTGAGTGACACGGCGTGTCTCTCGCACGTCCGAAAGCCACGAGGATTGGCTAAGTCCTCGGATCACAGAACTGCATGAACCCAACGGAATTCATTCTCCCCGTGTCCTAATGGCACTGGTCTGTGGGAAGTACGTGAGAATATTGGGAGTATGAGGAACTTAAATCTAGAACAGTAAACTTAAGTTTTAAACCGGGTGTGGGGGAATAAAATTGTGTGGCGCGAGCTAACACGCTGTTTCGCAAACACTGCAGCACTCGAACCGCGGGGAAGTGCTGATGCGGGAATGTGTTGCCTCGGCACCTTGCAACTGGGTCGCGTCGCCTGGCATGTAGCTGTGAAGTCTCGTCCTTCCATATAGCATCTAATAACATGACACTGGCTTCATGTCAGAATACTAAAATCTCGTAGTTAATTGTTTTTCGTTATTTATATGCATGTTATGAGAAGTTTCTTAAATATACAGTATGTAGACTGAAGGGAAAGTATCGTAAAACATATATTTTTTCACTTTGTTTTATTTGTACCCCGCAATATCTAACTACGTACAATATTGTGTACTGCATGGAATTTATTAAATTAGCATAAGTTGAATGCTAATTTAATGGAAATTGTCACGTGATTATGAATTACTATTACAGTAATGTATAGTTATGTAGTTACATTTCAAATAACTACATACAGTGCACACAGGTAATTTATATCTTAATTTAAATTTATAGAATGGTATTGCTGAGATAAATTGTTTACAAGTATATATACGCAACCGTTTGTTATTTGGGTTTGAAATAATTGCTTTGTATATTTAGATATTGGGCTGTAAAATGTAAATTATTATTTAAACCTAATACATCTTGAAAGTAGATATTGTGATATTTTTTAAATTATCCTGCTACTTAAAATCTAAAAGTTTTAATGCTAAAAGTGGACGTGGCTGAAATGTTGCTATTATTAATACGGAAATAAGCGTGGGTGGGTGGGGAATTTATTGAAATGGGGATGGATGGTAGAGAAGCTGATTGCAAGGCAGTGAGAGGGTAGGAAGGAACCAAGCCTCCACCATTGTTACGAATTTACTTTTTAATAAATTCATATCTGAAAAGGGTTATGGGCGTAGTTTAATAATGAGTCATGATTAGGTATATCACAGCAGTATAAGATGGAGTTTATTGAACATAAGGATTATACAATAACTATTTACGTGACTATTGATCGGGGGGAGCTTAAATGGAATACCACGATGCTAATCAGTTATATTAAGTATTATTACCTCAAGCCATTACTATTACAATTTAATTGGAAAGTCCCCACCTTGTTCATGTTGCCNGTTATATTAAGTATTATTACCTCAAGCCATTACTATTACAATTTAATTGGAAAGTCCCCACCTTGTTCATGTTGCCGGAGGCTAATTCTAGGAGGCGGTTAACAACGGCCGGAGACACCCATCTTCCGTGGTCTTCTCTTTGGTCGGGTCGACAACAAAAGGCGCCGCTCCCAGTGGCCTATATCGGAAGCGTTGTTTAATATTTTCGGCCCCGTTTACTGGCCGGTGGAGTGTGTTTATGCTACTGTCTTTCGCAAGGTGTTATTGCAATAACGCTCGTGCCCTGGTCCAATGTTTGAAGGTGTGATCAGGCAGGCCGTTCAGCTAATACCCGGTCACTTCATAACAGCACAGAATTCTTAGTGGGCTGCAAGTTAAACATTTTGTGCAGCAAGACGACAAACTGTCTAGCGTTGTGTGGAATACTTTATTAAAATTCGGCACATCAATTGGTGGATTTTCTTATGTTGACAAATTTTGTACAAGTGGTCCTGAGATATATATTTTTTGCTTCGTATGAGCTAGAACCGCGGTAACCACTGCCAGAGCACGTCGCTCTTAAAAATTTATTCCTTCTTTCAATAAAGGTTTATTAATTATTTTTTTGTAGAACTATAGTTTTATTAGACCACGTAATTAGTTGATTGCAAATTACTGTCACAAAAAAAAGTATTCGTGTTATTCGGAAGGACTAGGTATATCAAAGTACCGACTTGTGTTGCTTTGTAGTGAAAAAAGAATATATTTTGTAAAACGAAAGTTTTTGTCCCAGGGGTATCTACGAGGGGGTCAATGACGCAAACTGTGCAATAGAAACTTTTAGGGAGGAGAAAGGTTGTTTTCAAAACGTTGTTTTGTGGCAGGAACAGAGACGAGTGAATATGCTGGGAGGAACTAGTTTTAACACTCTTTCAATGTTTTTATTTTTCGAAGGGTNAGAGACGAGTGAATATGCTGGGAGGAACTAGTTTTAACACTCTTTCAATGTTTTTATTTTTCGAAGGGTTGATTATAACGTACGTACGGAAAGTGCAAAATTCTTCTATATGCTCTTTACGGTAAAGTGAGCACTTTTAAGGTCCAGTTACTTTTACTTTTCGACCATTTTTTTTATCCACCACCACTTTTTAAAATAAATATTGCCATGTAAGAAATAAACACAGTATATATATTTCACCAGACTCGAAAGTTAATGTCTAAGGCTTCTATAAAATATATTTGTAGACTATTATTCCAAATGAGAGGGCTTCAAAAGTGCTCACTTTATCGTGAATAGCATATAACTGCATGCCGACAGATCACCACGCTTCTATTGTTCTAGATCAGTGTCATAAGCAAACCAAAATCATACACCTCGATGTTTCCATATCATTGAAAACGTTTGTACATATTTCCTACAACTTAATGTTCGTACAACCTTTAAGGCATTTACGTAAAATTATGTGAAGTACTGGGATTGGAAGTGCTTTGTCTGTGCAAATTAGGAGCTAGCCCATTCGGAACGACGTTGCATATTGCCGTTTCACATCCGTCTCTGATCGTAGTAATATAATAGAAAAATATATATTGAAGAACAGTTTATGTTTGAGCAAAGGAAGAAAGACAAAAATATCAATTTTGTTCAGTGATTTCACAGAAGAATGAAACCTCAACTTCGGGAGAAACTCATTCTCAATTTGTGTCTATACAAAGACAACGAAAGTGGTTGTTTCGTATCGAGAAGTAATGTAACCTGCGTTAGTGATAGAAGAATCATTATTAATGTATGCGAACCTGAATGATTGGAATATTTGGTTACAAAATATTACATAGTGGAATTCAATAATAGGATCTTTCCGAACTTTGCGTAATGTTGGAGAAACAATTCAAATTGTTTTGGAACTATTTGTTGCAGCTCAGGGTGAAGATGAAACACATGCAAAGACAAAGATCGTCCCCAGTTTTATATATATGGAAAATCATGCTACGGGGGTGTAACAGCAGGTCTCTTGACACATTTAATGTAGCTCCCCTGTGAAAAAAAAAATCGTAAATAACTCGGAGGATCCATAAAGCATTCATTAAATTTATAGAAGGAACATATTGGTTCCATACAGCAAATTCTTAGACAGGATAGAATAAATGTTTTCTTTATAGGAAATGCGTGACTAAACCTATGAAAGAAAGCAATGGGTGTCATTTTTATTCAGTGCACTGTCGGACATCGCTAATGACGTACATCGCGCGATGCTGACTATTTGCTGGGAATTTTTGCTAGCTAAGAGAGCCAGACTTATGAGCAAACAATTGAAGAAGACAATTTTTTTTCGGCTGATGCATCGTCTCGACTTACTCAGAGTCTGGTGAACGAAGTATCGGTAGCTGGTAATACCGAAGTCGAGGATGTGGTAGAACCTATAAAGAAGCAGAAACACGACGATGCACATTACCTGATCAGAGGTATCTGGATATATCTTACATACACTAACAGATAAAAATCATCTGGCATTGCGTTGCATAGATAAACATCGAGCCCTGTGCCTTCTTTTATAGCGGCAGCGGCGGTTGTAATGACATATAGGTGCGAGTTTACGCTGACAGAGTTGAGTTGTTGAGCTGAAAGATAAATATTGTTAAAAAAATTTCAAGCCTGTGGGAATATCCAGGTTCTTTAGGGATTGAGGTCTTAGTAAATTAAAATATGTAATAATGCTTTTCTAATTTATTTATAAAAATTCAAAAAATTGATTGAAACTTTATATATACTCTTTAACGTCCTCTGATGGCCCGATCTCCGATCACCATTCGCCGCACTACGCCAGCTGGCTATCATAGACTGCCGACCCTCCGGATGCGGCGATATTTATAGAGCAGGTGCAGTGGCCGAAGATCATTCTTCAGACATCGGCTTGTNAGGGGGGCGTAACAACATTCTACGCGAATCTCTGCGGAACTTGTATACTGCCTAGCTTATAACTTCGCTTCGAGCTTTTTTTTAAATCCAATACAACGATAGTGTTGCCCCCTCTTACCAATTCCGTAGTTACACGTATCACGAAGAGAAGTTTGCACACCAGTTTAATAATTTGCTGGTATATGCGATGCAGCATCAGATGGGCCAGCTGGCATCGCCCTTGGCTCTTAATTTACCTCGTATCTCACTCAAACATACCTCTCACTGGTATCTCCGTTTCCCTTTAACCTAAGTAACGCCTGTCATTAACTATCCTTAATTATTCTCTTAACTCTGTACTTATTAAGTATTTCACCTACGATATAACTTTAATCGTGGAACGCTTCAGCAAAACTACGACTGAGCACGCACACTGTCACTAGTTTCTTGCGAAAATGAGAGAAATGTATTTACAGTTGCCTGCTCTACTGCAGGAAAATATACGCCAAAATGCCCAAAAAATTTCCAAATTAAAATGTGATTGAAATTTCAGGAAAAAGAAACTAAATTTGCTCCGTATTATTGTAGTTGTACGCACTACAACCGTCAATAGAATTTGTTGTTTGACATTCATGCATGGCGACATCAATTTCCTTTCTTTTCGAAGTGTAAAGAAAGCGCTGTCGGCGTACTGCGTATAGTCTATTCGCGGTTTCTTCACACTTTTTTAATGAAACATTTGAAAAAACATCCCTTGTATGACATGTTTGGTTGCTTCATAAATATAGTCAATTAATACAACCGTTTTATACTCGTATTAACATAAAAGTAGCTTAGTTTTGTTTAAATTAAACTTCTACTTACATTTGAACTATAAATTACAATATTTCATTTATAACTAATATGAATTAAGACAGGGAGCAAAAAGTTCATTCACGGTTACTTCCGACTTTTCTGAAGCCGTACTAAAGTTCTACTATCAGGATATCCCTCCGCTCGCTCCATGAAAACGAAGATTAACTATAACTAAGTCAAGAAAATTACACCAAAGGGACAACGCATCGCGTTCGTGCGCACTCAGTGTAATAATATTTTTGCATAAAAACTATTTCTTACCAAGCAA
The DNA here is from genome assembly GCA_002778355.1 of Clitarchus hookeri. Taxonomy (NCBI): domain Eukaryota; kingdom Metazoa; phylum Arthropoda; class Insecta; order Phasmatodea; family Phasmatidae; genus Clitarchus; species Clitarchus hookeri. The sequence goes on along the minus strand of NQII01010235.1, from coordinate 11,296 downwards.
TACCAACACACCTATTTTCGCTCTGGTTTTATTCTTATCAACTATAATTAATATATAATAATTTATAGATAAAATATAAGTAAAATTACAATTTAATTAAAAATAAGGTACTTTTAAGTTAACACAAGTATAAAACGCTTACGACACATACGTTACGTATGTAGGAAACAATCGAGCACGTAATATATGGAGTGATTTTTTAAAGGTTTGATTCAAAAAGTGCGAAGGAACCACGAATAGACTACATTTAAATTTCTCGCAAATTAGATCGGTAACGGTATAATAATATTACACGCGATGAAACTGCAGATGCCATTTTGTATTTTTTTCTTTACCCTTAAGGAAACTGCGTAAATAAACCCTGAATGTTTTTTTTTTATGAATATTTGTACTATTTTACTACGGAGTCTCCTTTAGTGTGGGTGTGTTGTGTGTTTGCAGTACGGGCTATACTCGTGCTTCATGTCGTCATTCATATACATCTTGGTGGGCAGCTGCAAGGACGTGACGGTGGGGCCGACCGCCATCTTGGGGCTGCTGACCCAGCCCTACGTCATACATCACACCGACGACTTCGCCGTGCTGCTCGCCTTCCTCTCGGGGTCCGTCATCTTCCTGCTCGGCGTGCTGCACCTCGGTGAGCTTGCTGCGAACGTACACCGCATAGAGCGCGCATACCAGCTGCGCCCTAAGAGTTGGAGTGGAGAGGCTTGGGCGGCTCTTAGCAACGAGGTCTTGAGAGTCGATGAGGGTGAAATGAGATGAGAATGGAGCATCGCCGGAATGCAAGGGCGAGGAGACGGGAGATCCCCGAGAAAACCCGCTGACCAGCGGCATCGTCCGGCACGATTCCCACTTGCGAAAATCCGGGAGTGACCGGGCTGGCAATCGAATCAGATTTGCCTTGATGGGAGGTGAGCAGTCTAAGCGCTCAACCCCGTGACTCCAGCGCCATAAAGGGAACCTTCCTTCGCCATCTTGGATTCTTGGCTTTTCTAGCTTGTTGATATTAAAAAAAACATTACGAAAGTACCCCTATATCAATTAGTTATTGATCTTATATGTACTGCTGCAGTACAGACAAAGGAAGACAAGGGAACTGCACACTTGCGATTACGTCGCAATTATAATTCTCCCTAAAAGGGCAAAAACAATATTGTGACGTAAATACGAGTTCGTAGTTCAATCATTATGCGTGTACTGCCGCGCAAGATCAATATCTACTTGGGCATGGGGGTACTTTCGGAATTTTCTTTTTTGGAAACATAAACATCAAGAGAAACCAATAATCCAATGTGGCGTGGAAAGGCTCTCCTTATCCACTCTCCATAATCCAACATTGGACTGCTTTTTCTTTTGCCAAAAGCACTATAAAAAACAACGTGTATAAGATTTGAGGTTAAAATACTGTCTACGTAAGTGACTACTTTGAGAGGTTTCTACAGCTCCCCTAACCTAGTTTTGATGCAACTACTATAGATTCAAGTTAGTCAAAGTAGTGTATTAATAACATAAAATAACGTGTCTGCTGAACATTTTTAACTTAAACAGACACGTTCATCACTGCCGACCATGTGATTTTGACAGTTGTATTGGCTATTGTCGAGTCAATGTTGAGGAAATACGCAGAAGACGAAAATCGATCTATTTACGTCTTCGTGGCTGCGAGTGCACTTGTTCGCGGTTAACTAAACCCTTCTCAAACCAACCTTTGAATAAACATCAGTGTTAAATGTATACTTTTTAACGTGTGCGTAGATTGAAACATTCATTTTGAAGTTTGCAGCGAATTATGAAAAATAGTTTCATTTTTTTAACGCCGTAATAAATGCGTGACATCTAAAGTACTGGAACCGAATTCATTGCATTTATTTCCTGTTTATTTACTCACATAAGAGTTATACTTGCCATATTATTAACTCAGTGTTCCTGGTAATGTTTAACATTCACTTGATCGATGCTCGAATAAATTAGCAGAGTCCATGGAAATTTAATTGTGCATGTGGCGGGATACAAAATGGGAAAATAAGTAGGTCCTAAACAGATTTTTCAAAAGTGCCTCAGTTGATCGCGAACAGTCTTTACAATAACTCACAAGCAACTAATTTTGTTTGTTTAATTGAGCTTGTTGATGATCCCCGCTTTTACGCTGGAAGGTGACTTACAGAAACCTTAACTTACATGAAAAGCTATGCTCGCATCCATGGGTTACTTGGGACACGAACCTAGAACCTCAACGTCCGAAGCCGCTATCGACAACTTTGGCCTTACAGACCGCCTAGACGGCCACGGGACCTCCAGATAAGAACACTTTCGAACTGCTGGGAATGCCGTAGTTTGTATAGAACCGTTACTTCATCAGGTTGCTTGCTATATGCTGTTCACGGTAAACTGAGCACTTTTGAAAGTCCTGCTTAACATTTACTTGCATGTCCACTGTATATTTTTCCACCGTAAGTAAAATTAACGATGCCATGGATCACTTTATTCAGGCGCCAGTCAAGTAAAACTGTGTAGTTATAATTTGCTAATTTTTTTTACTTATATGTTTAAAAAACAGAAAGAAAAATAAATATTTTCAGTATTCACAATTGTTTTTACTAACTCTTTTAATTCAATATTAAGACATGGAAGTACTTTCTCTCTGTCGCGCATCGTTGCCAACATTCATGGGCGCTTACTAATAAGTGCGTCCATTAAACATGTATTCAGATATAGGAAGAGACATATGTTGGTTTCAAAAGCATTTCCAATAATCGTGAACAGTCTTTATACGAGTGTAACAATTTGNTGAACAGTCTTTATACGAGTGTAACAATTTGCAAATCGCACAACAGGGACACCCTTACACTAATATTGTAGACGGTTCACTGATGGAGTGAACACTTTCGGGATCAAAGTTTGAAATACAAATAATAGTGCCCATGAAAATATATATTTAAAACAAAAAGATTATGTATAATCAAAAATTGTGGAAAATTAAGAAAAGTATAGTGGTTCTATGTATTTACAAATTGTTAAATGTGTAACGTTTACACTCACAGCCACTAAAATTATTATATCTGTTTTATACTGTATTCACAATAGTANCTTGTTAAATGTGTAACGTTTACACTCACAGCCACTAAAATTATTATATCTGTTTTATACTGTATTCACAATAGTACGATGAGCCCGACACGAGAACTCTGACATGACGAAAAATGTATTACAGCCAATAGGAAATTAGGCCAGCCCGAGAAAATGGCATGCCCGACAGCATGACAGAAGTTGATTCTATTTTTAGTTTTCGTCTTTTCGGGCTCGTCCGAGTGTGCAAAGAAACCAAATACAACATTACAGAACAAAACCTAGTTAATAATTCTATTCTCTGATAAACAATAAACAAATTTACTTGGCGACAAAATCGTCTTCCGGTTTGTTTTCAAATACGTTGTTTTCTCAGCAGTGAAATTTTTGCAAAAGCAAATAATCGTTCACTTTATCGTGAGTTTACTCAATAAGTACTGGATCGTATATAATTGACTTACCATTTTAGTATTTTCCAACAGACAAGTACAACACATATCGCCGGGGTGTTGTGAACACTGAATAAAATATAAGAAATTTCTTCGTGCTCAGACGTGTGCAGCTTAACCGCTCACCCACCCCCCTGGCCCATGGGGGAAGGAGGGTGGTTCCGGGTTCAAACCCCCTCCCCCTTCGAAATGAGAATGACACATTAAACNCCTGGCCCATGGGGGAAGGAGGGTGGTTCCGGGTTCAAACCCCCTCCCCCTTCGAAATGAGAATGACACATTAAACGTAGAAAGGAATATAGTTATTTACCAGTGAAATGAAAAATTAAGTAAATCAAATGGTATAATAAATCAGCAAAAAAAAAAGTAAATTAAAAGAAGTAAAATAAAAATACAGGAGTCCGTGTCTACTTTTCTTCAACTGAAAATTTTTTATCAATGAAGAAATGCTCTCCCCCATTAACAAAATTAATTTCTGCCTACGACACTGGCCGTGCTCGACTTGCTGTTGTGACCCCAGCATTATAATAATAAATTATGTATAGGGGAAGTATTAACGCATACACGATTAAAATAATTTCACCTGGTGGGCGTACGGATATCGGTCGTTAGGTAGGAAATATTCCTTCCAGGATAAGGACTGGGGGCCGTGGCGCCATCTTGTATTCCGCCATTTTGGATTATGTTACAGCCGCCATATTGGATTCTGCCATCTTGTTTCATAATTACTCACCTTCGCATCTGTCATCTTGTTGTCCGCTAGAGTGCACTACCGATCCCTGCAATGATATTTATTGCCGCTAGAGTGTGCCACTGTCGTCCGCCATATTTTTTCCACTTGTCCTTCGTTTAAATTTCGCCTGCTTGTGGCACTGGTGTCGCTCTCGCTCGGCCGCCATGTTGGTTCCAGAGTTGGCCGCCAGTTCCAGAGTTGTTCGCAGAGCTCAAAATATTGTCTGAGTAGGNCGGCCGCCATGTTGGTTCCAGAGTTGGCCGCCAGTTCCAGAGTTGTTCGCAGAGCTCAAAATATTGTCTGAGTAGGGCAGGTTCGAACTGCCGAACAGTGGGTTGGCATGCAGATGCCTTAGACCACTCGGCTAATGGGACACATGACAGGTCAAGGGTTTAAAAGAAGTATATGTAATGTCTTGTGTATGGGGAAATTTTTTTTTTTGAAAAGAATGCAAGTTTTTGCTGTTATAATTATTTCAGAATAATAATGTGTAATAATAATACTTTTAGTCACATTTCTTAAAATAATTTTTCTTATGAAAATATTNATACTTTTAGTCACATTTCTTAAAATAATTTTTCTTATGAAAATATGAAAAGAAGTACTTAAAAGATAAAATCATTTTTTTAAATTTCATTTTTTATTCGGTTTTTATTTTCATATTATTTTTTAATTAAGAACATTTATTTTTCTTCAGTGAAGTTTCATTTTGTGTATGCTGGTCATCCATCCTCCCCTGCCACAACTTCCCCCCTCCACATCATGACACTCCTGGACCTCTGTCACCCCAGCCCCTCCTACCTCCAACATCCCGACTCACTAATTCCCCATCCCAAACCCCTCTTTACCTCCTCCTCCTTTCCAACTCATACCTATTTTCCCATTGGCTAGTTTGTCAGAGCCAATCAGGCACCTTCGCCTACCTCTTCCATTGCACTCCTATACCAGCATATAAAAGGCCTCGGGACCCAGTATCCTGCCTGCTGCTTCTGTCGTCGTCACCCGCTCGCCTTAAAGTATACAGTTTATTTCTCGCCTGGAATTTTCTCATCACCAAGCAGCAGATGTTTGCGTGCTGTCCCAGTGGGCAGAAAATAATTTCGGCGATCGTCACGTACGGGAGACTATGGCCACTTGCGGCCCTAGATCCAGATAACGAACTAGCCTTTCTATCAAAAGAGTTCTAGCTAACATACGTACACCTCGAAGTTCGGTATATGTACAAGAGACTTCCTGCCTACCTGCAGCAAGACGAAGATATTCGTGACTGCCTACCTTGCAAGGAGTGCTTCAAAGGCTGCACCACTTCCGATTCTGACAATCCTCATTCCCGCAGCTAGTGCAAGGCGCTGCATCGCCAAGCAGCAGCAGCCACCACCGGCACCACCTCCTCCATCGACGAAGGGTATACGCAGTGAAAAACATGAACGGCTCTGCAGACAAAGCGACCGCCGACCTCATGCAACTGATCACATAAGGTCTCCGACCCAGCACCACCTTCACCTCGAAGACATGCGACGAATGGCTTCCAGCACATGAGGGGTCCACACAGACCACTATCTCCACCAGCAACAGTTGGTTGATGTCCGCCACAGCTACTCCCATCACACCACCACCACTATTCGATGCACGAGGTGATTTACACCAGCTCCTTAGAGTTATTATGGCGAAGTGTTATCCCAATGCCATCCCCGGGTTCCGGCGAGTGAGGTACTGGCTAGGCGACCCACGGTATGCGGATACTGTGAAAAACATAGAAGCCTGTGATGGTGTGAATCATTCCTGCCTCTACTACACCCTGGTGCCTGCATACAACCCGAGCATCATGAATGCCGAAGGCAAGTCAAGAGAATATTTTATGGACATAATCCAGTGCGATGGTGAAACCTGCGCAGTGTACAACATGAAATCGGACGTAACCCTACCCCTACCATGCACCACCGACGAACTGTCGGAGCTGAACAAGGGTGAAACAATCATCATTAAAGAAGGCATCCAGCGTAGGAACTACGAAATACGTCGAAGGGTGGAGGGGGAAGGAAACAGTGCTTTGCTTCAATGAAGAATGCGATGGCGAGATGCATAGACTCCTACCGGACGAAGAAGCTGACATGGTTCCGTTCGTCGAGCGGACCATGACTTCTCGCAGTCTGCCGTGTGAGGTAAAGGCAATCTCACCGGATAAAGACGGGGAAAGACAGTGAATAATAACAAACAATATAAAGAAGTAGTGTTTCGAACAGAGCAACATAGTGTGTATAAATTTATAGTTGCCAATTCTATTTTTAGGCACATGGCGTGTGTCGGTGTGTGTAAACAAAAACAGCACGGAATTTTTCATAAAAAAATTTGTTGTGTCTTTAAAATTATTTTGCTTATCTATGTATGAATAATGCAAAACTATGTCGCAACATAAATACAGAAAAAAAGGACATTAACAAAACTTTTTTTTTGCCTTTCAATGTAAACTAATATTGCTTGACATGTATGTGAAGACACAATAAAGTATTTTGATGAATAAAACGTGTATAATTTTTAAACAATTTTACCTTTTATTTTATTGTTTGTTATGTTCCCCATCAATTCAGAAAAAAAGGTTATGTAAAGTGTAGTGGTGAAAAAAAAATTAGTGAACATTTGGTTTTTCAAAACACAAAAAAGAAACTAATACAATAAAGAGATAAATTATGGAAAAAATTACTTTCTGAATTAAATATTTATACCATTTAGGTTACACGAGCTGAGTTTGCGAGCATGCATGGACAGGCAGGGCAGCTGACCTTGACAAAGTTAAAAAAAAAAATCTGTGCTTTCATGGTAAGAGCAGTGTTAGCCTTTTCACAGACCTGCACCTGCATGGTGGCAGGTAACTGGGATCTTCATGTGTGCGTACTTCCACATCGTTTTCACAATCTACACGGTGTCAGATAGC
>NQII01010234.1:26649-39015 GCA_002778355.1 Clitarchus hookeri | reverse complement strand
CGGCCCCTGGACTCCGCGGGGCCTGTCGCATCTCTCCCGGTACTTGTTTACTTCCGGCTGGATAAGAGATACCTCACCTCGCCTCGCGCTACGGACCTGGACAGATTGCAAGGGGGGGGGGTGTCCCCTCCTCCCGTTCTGTGGTCATATCCGGACTGCTGGACTGCTGCAGCCTCGTTTTCGGATCGGCTGTGGTCGTCTCCCTGGTACTGTCTCGCCTCTTGGATTACTTTGCCGCGGTCGACTCTCCGTCGGTGTTAACTCGTAGGGGGCGTTTTTGTGGTTTGTCCCTGCGTCAAAATAACTTGATGCTGGCCCTGCTTCCACCATTCATTCTCCTCTTTCTCCGCGTCTTTTCCCACCTTCATTAATTCTCGTGGTGTCTCCCTTCACTTCCGTCTTTGCTCTCCTCGGCTGGTCCATTTCGCTTGCTACTTCTCGCTTCGTCTCTCCCCGTCTCGCTTCTTCTCGCTTCTTCTTTTTTGCATGCTCATTCCCTCGTGCGTTTATTTCTCTGGTCTGTTGCGGGTCTACTGGCTGGCGCTCCGGCCTTCATTATCTCCCGGCGCGCTCGTGTGCGTTATCTTGCGGGACTGTGTTGCTTTTGCTTTTTTCCTGCTATCTCCACACGTTATTATTCACTGTCCAGTGAATTAGTTGATCGGCCTGCACTGTAGTTTACCTAACCACCTGACATTTCATCTCCATGTCATTTCTTGTCCCCCATCCAGAGGACTAAGTGACCTACTGGTACTCGCCAAACTCCTCTCGCTTCTTCGACTCCCGACTGCTCCTCGCTAATTTCTCCTCGCCTCTTCCTCTCGTTCCTGCGGATTTGCGTCAGGCAAGCGCGTATTACCGGCGCTCTGGTTACTGTAATCGGCCTGTGCGGTGGTTCCCTGTTCCCCTGACCTTTTTTCTTTACATCCTTGTCCCCATCCAGGGACTAAGTTACCTCCTTTTCCTACTATTTCTTTCACCGGCGCTCCGGTTACTGTGATCGGCCGGCACAGTTGTAACCTGACCACCTGATCTTTTTCTCCCACGTCATTTTTACCATCCAGTGAAAGTGACCTCCTCTCTTCGCTAAAATGATAGACAAATGAGTTTAGGTATTAGGCAAAGGTAATTTGATGCTAGCATATATACTACCAGCATACAAAGTTAAGTTGAAAAAGGGTGTATTGCTTCGTAGATAATAGCATTGTGTGTGAAAGCCTATACGTTTACACACCATACTACAGTGCAACATGTTCGCCAACAAAGGTAGGAATTGGTTGATTGTTTCCCAAGATATAGCCTAAAATCATTATTAATGTGGCACTCTCTTACTAACTGGTGGACAAAAGAGGCCATGTGAAGAAATATTTAAATTTTTGTAATATATACTGACAGCATACAAATTTCTGAAAATATTAATTTAATCGTTTTGTATATATATTCACAATAATATAATATTAAGATGGCCACCATTTTGAAAATAGTGTCAAACCCACTGGAAACCTGTCTCTTTACATGACCCACCATAATTATACTTGTGTGATAAATTTGGTAGGAATTGTTTGTTTGTTTCCATATATGACAACACTTCGAATGTTCATGTCGCATCTTACAAAATGGAAGAGTATCCGTGTATACAAATTTAATTATTGAAAGAGGGACTGCCAACATACAAAATAAAGTAAACATTGGTTTAGTGGTCCCTTATATACAAAATACATTAACATATTTGAAAAATGCAACACCCAGAAGGACACATGTGATTGAAATGAACTTTATAACACATTAGGTACATCAAAATACACAATTTATTAGGATTACAGAACTGTACATGATCTCTTTCCTCGAGAATTCAGTATGGTGTGAAGCCTTCCAGTACTGCAATCAAATCCCCTAAACATCGTGACGTATAATAAAAGAGGACCTGGGTATGTTCCTGGGTAATCTCCCTCCATGCGGTTTGTATACGAGCCCACAAAGGATTAACAGTGGTTGCTGGAGGACTGTGAGGAATATGTCGTCAAATAACCATATCCTAGACATGTACGATGGGCGAAAATTGAGGCGGTTGTGCTGCCAGGGAAGCAGAGGTACCCGTCGTTCAATGAAGAAGGCTTGCACATTCCTCGCTACATGTGGCCTGGCATTGCCCTGCAGAAATACGGCATGTGGAGTTGCCAGAAAAAGGGGGCCTACCTCGGGCTGTAAAACCTCTCTGATGTAGCAGTTGCAGTTCAGATTTCCCTCAATACGTAGGAGTCGAGATCGCATGTTGTATCCTGTGGAGCCCTACACCATTACACTTGGTGTTTGTCGACTATGCCGATCCACAATGCAAGCTACCAGATTGTGGTCACCAAGGCAGCATCTATAAGGTATGTGGTAATCACTGTAGGACAGGTTGAAGTAGGATTCGTCCGAAAACACTATATTTTGCCACTTAGCATGCCATCGACTGCGTTCACATGCCCATTGAAGTCGGAGGCATTTTTGGTTTCTGGAAAATGGAAGCCGATGCAATGGCCAGCCTTCTACTATTCCAGTCTGCAGCAGACGGCGTCTAACCATCGATGCAGATAGGTCAACACCCTTTGCAGTGCTCCAGTGTCGAGCCAAAACTGTGGACGAGGCTGTACAGTAATGCGGACAAGATAGCGGTCATCCCATGCTGTGGTCACATTGCGTGGTCTAGTACCTGCTCGTCGCTGCATACGACCCTCTTATAACCATTGGTTCTACACACGCATCATTGTCATAGCAATATGCCCTATACAAGCCAAAATGTCACAGTATGACAAACCCAATACCCGGAGATCTATCATTCTGACACATTCGAACACACTCGCATGCTGATATGGAGTCCTTTGACGTAGACGAGGCATACTGGCCCAGGCTTTCACTTCGTTTGATGGCTCTTTACTGACTGAACATGGCATAACACTGACCTTTTGGGTGTCACACGAGAGTGTACTGCTGGGCCTACGTGTACACCATCTCTCTGCAATCGTAGTCACTTATTGCTGATACACTGAACTGCACATCCTCCAAGATTGGATCCTTTCGGACCATTCTTTCTTTTTTTGCAATTGTTACAAAAAATAGTGTACAATGCTTAATTATTTAACTTGCACAAATTTTTTAAATTAGTGCCAGGACATCTCACACCATGTCAGTTTAAAGGTCCTGCTATAGTAATACTTGTATAAAAAATGTGGTAGGAATAGGTTGATTGTTTCCTGAGATAAGACAAATTTTGTTTATTAGTATTGTACTATCTTATAAAATGTTAGAAAAAAGGGGTCTGGGTTGACACATTTGATGGTTGTAATAGACACTGCCAGCATACAATGATACTTTGAAATTTGTTTTATGGCGACATAGATATAGCATAGTAATATTAACATGGGTTAATTCCTGCCATTTAAAAAATAACTGTGTATCTTCCTAAAGTATGTCAGTTTATATGATTTACTGTAGTATTACTAGACTGCCAAATTTGGTAGGAATAAGTTGATTGTTGCCCGAAATATGACACAAATTCCTTATTTTTCACGTGGGTTTATTTTACAAAATGGCTGACAAACGATGTTATGGATTTACACATTTGATGCTTGTAATATATACTTGCACCATAACAATTTCCCACGAAATTGGTGATATGGTGAAGTAGATACTGCAAATGAAATTAAAAATGTATATTTAACAATTATTTTGAAAAAAAAAAGTTCTTGGCCCAATTAAATTGCATGTATTAACATGGCCTAAATAAAGATTATAATATTTTTTCACTTAATATGGTAGGAATCAGTCATGTATTTCCCGAGATATAACATAAAAGCCTTTTTTTCATGTTGCACTATCTTCCAAACTGGCATACAAAAACATTATCGCCTACTAAATGCAATGCTGCAATCATAGTCCTCTACCAACCTGGTAAAATTGCTTTAAATTGATTAAATATTTCTCGAGATATAACAACTCATCCAAAACTTTAAAATAATTTTTTTTTTATAATTATAACCCTGCTTTATTGAAACCCACAAAAGTCGGACATACTTACTAAATACTACACGTGCACTGAGTTTGAGGGAATTTCTGTTCCCAGTATTAACAGTTATAAAGTTGGGACTTACATTCCAGGCGGGCATCTAGATGATTGCATAAGTTTATTTCCTTCGGAGAGAAGGCTATAAACTATATGAGTAATATAAACTGGAGAGAGCAGGAAAACAAATCAGATATAGGACTACAGATGTGCATTGAGGGAGTTTGATCACCTAATTTATACCATTTCGTGATGTGGACAAGAATGGGCGGTTATATTAAGCGAGTTCGAGTCCTTGAAAATGGTACGGTAAAACTCGCTCATAAAATGCACTTTGGTCGCTCAAAACACATTTGGTCATTCGAAAACTAGAAAACGCGGACCGTTTGAAGTACTACGAGCAGGAAACGAACGGACTGTCCAGTTAGAACGCTCTCTCACGCTCCCTCTGACTGCGACGGTGTTGCAGCACAGCATTGACAACACAACTGCTAAGTAAATGCAGGTGAGTATTGTGTATTCACTGCAGTCGTAAGAGGATATTTTCTTACGTGTTAACGTCACCGTACGCAATGGCTCCCGATATTAGTGAAGACGTTTCCTGGAAGATAATGGAAGAGATGTATGAAGTAGACGTGACCATAAAAAGGGAAAGAAATGAAGTATGGGATAACTTTGCGTTAATTGGAGATGCTATGTCGAAACACCTTGCTGGTTTCGTTCAGTGACACTATTATAAGGCTGTGCGTCGATTCAATGAGCGTTCTGGGACAACACATTTAAAGTGTCACTTCTGTCGTGAAAAAAACACCGCAGGTAATGCCTCTGCTCATGTACCTGTTTACATGAAATGCAGCATAAAGGATAAATGTGCCATGGTGTGAGAAAAAGACCTNATGCCTCTGCTCATGTACCTGTTTACATGAAATGCAGCATAAAGGATAAATGTGCCATGGTGTGAGAAAAAGACCTACGACCATTTGCATTTGTTTACGGCGATGTTTAATGGAACTTGCACAGGAACTTATAAGTGATGGGGCAACTTATGAACAAGATTCCGCAGCAAACGAGTTTCGAGATACAGCCTACAGTTTNAGGAACTTATAAGTGATGGGGCAACTTATGAACAAGATTCCGCAGCAAACGAGTTTCGAGATACAGCCTACAGTTTCCAATGTAACCAGCATTAAAAAACTCCATATATAACAGTGCTGACTCATTGATTTATATTGAGGTTGTTCGATAGTTCCATCTGCCTCATAAATATATATCTACGTTGGAAATGATAACTATTTTTTATTACGTGTTATGTTCAATGTTACCACCTAANTGCCTCATAAATATATATCTACGTTGGAAATGATAACTATTTTTTATTACGTGTTATGTTCAATGTTACCACCTAACAATGTCGTATTTGTATGACCAATAAATAGGGAAATACAAGACCTGTAAGTCCTTTTTTATCTCTGTATGTGTAAAAATGTTGTTCCACGAACACCGCGCGGATTTGTGAGTGTGCATGTCGTGGCAACGTCGCGCCAGCAGGCGGAAGAACGGTTGTCTGGGCGATCGAACAAGCTCGATCATACAGAGTCTTATTCTGTCCAATCCATGAAAGTGTGCCGTGGACAACCAAAGCCGACATTGCACATAAGTAANGTAGGAATCAGTCATGTATTTCCCGAGATATAACATAAAAGCCTTTTTTTCATGTTGCACTATCTTCCAAACTGGCGTACAAAAACATTATCGCCTACTAAATGCAATGCTGCAATCATAGTCCTCTACCAACCTGGTAAAATTGCTTTAAATTGATTAAATATTTCTCGAGATATAACAACTCATCCAAAACTTTAAAATAATTTTTTTTTTATAATTATAACCCCGCTTTATTGAAACCCACAAAAGTCGGACATACTTACTAAATACTAGACGTGCACTGAGTTTGAGGGAATTTCTGTTCCCAGTATTAACAGTTATAAAGTTGGGACTTACATTCCAGGCGGACATCTAGATGATTGCATAAGTATATTTCCTTCGGAGAGAAGGCTATAAACTATATGAGTAATATAAACTGGAGAGAGCAGGAAAACAAATCAGATATAGGACTACAGATGTGCATTGAGGGAGTTTGATCACCTAATTTATACCATTTCGTGATGTGGACAAGAATGGGCGGTTATATTAAGCGAGTTCGAGTCCTTGAAAATGGTACGGTAAAACTCGCTCATAAAATGCACTTTGGTCGCTCAAAACACATTTGGTCATTCGAAAACTCGAAAACGCGGACCGTTTGAAGTACTACGAGCAGGAAACGAACGGACTGTCCAGTTAGAACGCTCTCTCACGCTCCCTCTGACTGCGACGGTGTTGCAGCACAGCATTGACAACACAACTGCTAAGTAAATGCAGGTGAGTATTGTGTATTCACTGCAGTCGTAAGAGGATATTTTCTTACGTGTTAACGTCACCGTACGCAATGGCTCCCGATATTAGTGAAGACGTTTCCTGGAAGATAATGGAAGAGATGTATGAAGTAGACGTGACCACAAAAAGGGAAAGAAATGAAGTATGGGATAACTTTGCGATAATTGGAGATGCTATGTCGAAACACCTTGCTGGTTTCGTTCAGTGACACTATTATAAGGCTGTGCGTCGATTCAAAGAGGGTTCTGGGACAACACATTTAAAGTGTCACTTCTGTCGTGAAAAAAACACAGCAGGTGATGCCTCTGCTCATGTACCTGTTTACATGAAATGCAGCATAAAGGATAAATGTGCCATGGTGTGAGAAAAAGACCTACGACCATTTGCATTTGTTTACGGCGATGTTTAATGGAACTTGCACAGGAACTTATAAGTGATGGGGCAACTTATGAACAAGATTCCGCAGCAAACGAGTTTCGAGATACAGCCTACAGTTTTCAATGTAACCAGCATTAAAAAACTCCATATATAACAGTGCTGACGCATTGATTTATATTGAGGTTGTTCGATAGTTCCATCTGCCTCATAAATATATATCTACGTTGGAAATGATAACTATTTTTTATTACGTGTTATGTTCAATGTTACCACCTAACAATGTCGTATTTGTATGACCAATAAATAGGGAAATACAAGACCTGTAAGTCCTTTTTTATCTCTGTATGTGTAAAAATGTTGTTCCACGAACACCGCGCGGATTTGTGAGTGTGCATGTCGTGGCAACGTCGCGCCAGCAGGCGGAAGAACGGTTGTCTGGGCGATCGAACAAGCTCGATCATACAGAGTCTTATTCTGTCCAATCCATGAAAGTGTGCCGTGGACAACCAAAGCCGACATTGCACATAAGTAAAGCTCATATGAATGAGTAGGCCCCACTCATTACCACAGAAACGAGCGAGTTAATTTGTGACCTTGAATTCCTCTGGATAGGACCCAGGAGCTATTCGCTAACTTGGATGACGTTACAGATGGGGGTCGTGTTCGACGGCTTGGGGTGTTTATATTGTCGACAAAATTGTTCTGTTTTACCGGAAAATAATTTGCAGAAATTGGTGATTTATCCCAAAAAGGTTTTCTCTACAAAAAGTTCCAAAGTTTGAAAAAATTATCCGCTCGAATAAATATTTAGTCTTGCTATTTTGTGTCGAGTCCTAAAATGAGNCGTTCCAAAGTTTGAAAAAATTATCCGCTCGAATAAATATTTAGTCTTGCTATTTTGTGTCGAGTCCTAAAATGAGCAAAGTGAATTCGAGGTTCATCGATACATAGCCAAAATGTCCTCAGAGCAACAATGCATATTCGAGGATCCTCGATGTATGAGCAATATGGTCCTCAAAGTGGCAAGGTGGACAAAAGGATCCATGTCAAGCCTAGCAGATCAGGATGGGAAGTAACCTTGTTTGTTTACATTACTGATACCGACCACCATATTGGATGTAGGTGCCCTTGGCATTTATGTAGTGCCCACAAACTCGAAAAATTACGAAAAAAAAAAAAAAAGCAAGAGGAGAATTTATATTAATAAGTGCTGTCACTATGTTGTGTGTGACCTTTATTTTGACCATTTCAATACTAAACTCAAAAAATAAAAAAAAATTTAAAATATTTGTAAAAAATGGAGGAGGGGGGATTACATTTCCGACATCGACTACAACATTTGATGGTTCGATGTGGATGACCTTGAACCCAGTGACCTCCAATTCAAAAATCGAGAAAAGATCGCAAAACATCAAATAACTCTAAAAAACACTCAGGGCAGAAATTATATCATTGATTCCGAACTCTATGTCAGATTTCAGTAATCAAGACTCTAGGTGACTATGAACACGAAAAATTCGCAAACTATTGTAAAAATTAAAGAAAGGAAAAAAAAATTTCAAATTAAAAAAATTCTGAGAAATTTTTAAGAAATTAAAAAAATTCACTCTTTAAAAATTACTCATAATATTTATAGCCTTCGCTTGAATCCAAGATTCGTTTCTCCCTGTGATAGTGGAGCACAGTAACTCATGGTATGGCAGCCAGTAACGATTAATAGCTTCCCCTCCAAACAAGCACCAAATAATCATTAATCATAAATTCGTTCGTTATGGCACCCCCCAACATCAACACATCACCTTAAGTGTTTTATTGGCTTTATGTAACTCATGTACCCTCTCTCCTCCATTTCACCCACCACCCACACCACCAACCGACAGCCCAATTTCAGAGCGGGGTAGCACAGTGGTAACTACTGGACTCGCATTTGGGAGGACCAGGGTTTGATTCCTGGCTGGCCATCCTGATTTCGGTTTTCCATTGTTTCCCAAAATAACTCCAGGTGAATGCTGGGATTGGTACTTAACAGATACCATGACCGATTACTTCCCATTCCTTCCCCAATCCCTCTCCCCTGAGCAACTTGTTCCTTCTCTAATTACCATGCTGTAGACGATATATTAAACCCGACTACCTACCTACAACCCAATTCTCCACCACCCTCGCCCCTTCACACACTGATGCCCTATGATTCACATCACTCCAACAAGTTTTTGCCACATCATTGACTTATTTTTCGGCTGATAAGTCGGTTCTCTTCCACCCCATTAATTACCAAACCTGAACCCTTCCAATTCTATTCCACCACTACATGGCCCTCTTTCTCACAACAATCAGTTTATATAGCTCCATTTATTCACTATAGTACAACCCACTCCACGAACCACAACATTTTTATTTGTCGTCAAATCACTCTGCGACCACCACCATTGACATGATATAGCTTGGCACCCACCACTACCAAAGTGGGCTGGTGAGGAATATATTTAATGCCGACATCGCATTGCTCGCTCGATATTGGCTGTTGGTCACATGACTTCTAAACATATACAGATTAATAATTTTCGCTAAGTTCGTGCCACATCATTGTTTTTGATTTGATGCAAGAGGTAAAATATAATTCTCTCTTCCCGGGTCTTTTTAGCACTTATTATAGTAAGTTGTTTTCTGTAAGACTGTTCCATTACGTTTGTAGGAATTTTCGTTTGTGCTCGTAATTAAACACATACCTTATTTTCCTACCAATGTAAAAGCTCATTAAATTTTTAGTGCTTGTTTGGAGCAGCGAACTGTTGTAGAGTAGATATCAAGATGAAGAGTTAGCTTGATGGTGTGCCAGTGCCAACACCATTCGCATGCCATAACGATTAGGCACTTGAAATTCAATGTGCAATTACGCCCCCGAGAATTCATGTGCATAATGTTTCCCTCATATTTTTTAAGACATAGTAACAAATACATTAAAAACGATCTGCGCTAGGTCCTCGATATACAGTACTTAATTTCCCCAACAGAAAAAAAATGTTTTACACCATTACCAATTAAGGTCAAAATTATTATAATCACAGTTATCGCAAACACATAAACATACAAAAAAAACCAAAGGATTACCAGGCAATAAGACAGCCACAAAAGCCACAGAAGATTATCAAGGATGCCTAAGCAACCAACAAGAGCAACCCGCCACCACTACTAACAAACATTCAAAACACCCTTACCAACCAGGCCAACTGACCATTGAGTCCGACTATACAAACTAGTAGGCAAGACCGACCAAACGAACCAGCCATACCAAACATCCATACCAAGGTAACTGATGCTCAAGGCCTACTAATTTACCATAGCAGCCAACCATAATGGTAAACCCTACAAACCTACCATACTAGCAAATCATAAGAACTGTCTATATCATGCAACCATTCAAACCACCTATACCAGCTTATCATATGAACCAAGCCCAATAATACGAACCACCTAAGAAGACCAACAACCTGCAATCAATACCAACAAACCAGACCAACCAAACCGGATCAACCATCAAATCGAACAAACTTACACACACTTTGTACAGCTGATCATACTTAACAGACATACCAACCAACTATATGAACCAATAATACAACCAAAAATACGAACCAACCATATGAGCCCAAAAACATAAGCCTTAAATAACAATCAACCACATTAGAAAACCATACAAACCGACCATATCGATCGACCAGGCCATCCAAGAAGACTGACCAACTAGCCATCAATACCAACCAGACCTCCAACACTGATCAATCTTCAAAACCAACGAAACTTACAGACAGTTCATACCAGCTGATCATACATACCATACTGTTAGTTTAACATACATCAAGTCCAGCACACTATGTTAACCGACCATATGAGCCAAAAATATGAGCAGAAAAATCAATCAGCAATACTAGCAAACCCTACAAACCAACTGTAATAAACAACAATACCAGATGATCAGTCTAATATCCATCATGACCAGCCTACCGTCATATTAAACGACCATGTCAAATAATTGTAACAGCCGACCATACGAACTGACCATACTAGCCAACCATACAAACGAATCATATTTACCGACCATAAGAAACAACAGTTGTAGCCGAACATATGAACTGACCATACCAGCCGACCTTATGATGTGACAATACTGGTCAACTATACCAACCGATCATGCCAGCCAGTCCCACAAAACGACCATACCAACCAACCATACCACCAAAACCCTCCGAACCAACCATTCCAAACAACCATACCAGGCGACCAGACAAAACTACCAACCAGATCAGCCAACCAAACCAACCAGCCATATTGGCCAACCATACAAACAGACTCCACCCAAAATTAACTCCTTTCTAGACAGACTCCTACCCAACTGTCTCCTGCAAAACTTACTATATAAAATTTTGAGAACTACAAACAAGACTGTCCAAAATAAACTTCCATAATAATCGATAAGGCCAACCTGCCAGACCAATAAGAGAGACCAACCAACAATATCAAACATACAAATCAACAGGCGATATCGATAAATACCTAAACATGTTGCTTAAGGCTGTTCAGGTGCCTAAAATAGTTTTCTTTGTTTTTAACATATTTCACAATTATGTTATTTATTATCAATAACAATTCGTTAAAAATGTCAAATTACTTCAATTATTATTTACGCATACTTTTTAGGAGAAACATCAGCACTTTCACATCAAATTTTTGTAAAACCTTTTTTGAAAATGTATTACTAGCACAATGTTTAAGCAATGCCATGAAGACATTTCTTTGAAGTCTGGCATATTGTTCGCCTGCGAGTAGGATTTACCTTCTAGCTTTTTTTATTTTAAATTCTTTTTTAAAACTAGAAATAAAATTACGACCAAACCACTTAAAGAATTTCCACGAAATTTTTTTGTCTTATTCTAATGACATCAAACATTAATTTGAACTTTAGCAAAACATGATAATTTAGCACAATTTTGAATTTTGTATGCCAATCATATAAATTAGAAATCCGTGTATCTTCCATTATTAATTTTTGTGAGTAAATAATTCATGGTTTTTATCATTTTATTAAACAACTTTTTGATAAAGCAAATTATAATTATATAATTACTTTAAAATAGAGCATTTAATTGTTGGCACTTGAATACCTTTAATACAAATCTCTTTATTAACCGCTTTATGCAAAATTGCGCAAAACACCTGACGCATTTCTGCCCCACAGTTGAGCGCCAAAATAACATGATGCTAAATAGTTGGGGAAGCCAATTTAACTTGCCCTTTTCCCCACCTGTGGAGAATACAGGGTGACTTATAGTGTTGTAGTTATATTCCTCCAGGCATAGACTATAAGGTGCCTAGAAGGTTGAGGGGTTTTCAATAAGGTAGTCTTTTGCTGTTTCATTTTGAAAGACGAATATATTGTCTCGAGTTAAAAAAAAACATACAGAAACACTTCCGAGGTGTGGTACTCTATTCTGGCTACTCGTATTAACTGTGGA